>OX243822.1:4928851-5173851 GCA_945859605.1 Lumbricus rubellus
AGTTGATGGCAAAACTGAACAAGTCGCATTCGGAACATTTCGGCTGTCATCGTCACTCGGATTGGTATGACCTCTGGCTCGATATCAGACAGTTAACCTATGCTATCCACTGTTTCGTCGACAACGCAAAGTAAGTGGACATCGCGTCGCCTCCGAATTATCTTGTCGTATGTCCTTTTTTGCAAAATCGAGTTTAGACTTGATTTGTAGCAAACATTTGCTTCTCTTTCATCACTTACATGTATAATAGTTAAGAGATACGACAAGTCGTTTTAAAGCTATTCACTGAAAACTATCTGTCGTATGTCCATGTTCAGGATTGCCTTGTCGTATCTCCAATTTTTACATGTATTTCTTCCGTAAAATTTTACCAAAAGTTCAACTTCGATTATCTCAGTGGTTGACAATCATGGGGGTGGAGGTACGCGAAGATAATTCTCATGCGACGAGTTTTTAAAGAGTAAAATCTACTGCAGAATTGGATATACGACAACATGAAACTGAATTGCTGATGGACATAGGCTACGACAAAGTGTTTTTCGTCAATTCGAAGATACAATACCGTATGTCCATTTTTTACAACATTTTCCTAAATTTAACAAAATCCATTCTAAGTTTCAATTTAATTTTAATGCAACATCCTTTAATCAATGCCGATGCTTTGATATGACGTCTTTGTCTGAAGTTTTATCGCACCCATTTTTTTAATTTCCGTCCAAAGTTGTGAAACTTCAAACTCGATTTTCTCGGAATTCACAAAAGTGGAGTTACGCGAAGATAATTCTGAGGCGACAATCGGTCGAGAATGTAATCATCTGGATGAGAATCTACAGGGTGCGCCAAAAAAAAACCCTTTAGGTTTTTTGCCAATAAATTGGCGAAAATTGAGAATTTTCGAATGAAATTTTACAGGTTTATAGACAATTCATATTTACATATGATGGCCAGATTTCATCAAAATATTTCAAACAGAACAAAAGTTATGCCACTTTTAGGGAGGTCACCCCCCCGTTTTTTGACGTTTCAAAAACGAAACGCAATTTTTTAAAGGCTTTTTGTGAATATCTTGGCCAAAAATAAAAATATCGAAATGAAATTTTACAGTCTTATAGACAATTCATATCTACACATGGTGGCCAGATTTCAACACAATATTTAATATTGTACAAAAGTTATGCCACTTTTAGTGAGACCACCCACCGTTTTTTGACGTTTCAAAAACGAAACGCAACAAAAAGTGACAAAAACATGATTTTTTAAGTCTCATCACAAATAACTGTTGTCAAATGAACTTGGTAGTGCTTCACAACTTGTGTTCAATGTGCCCAGCACCAGTTTCAAAACTTCTTTTGAGTCTCTTTGCAAAGTTCTTGATGGACCTGTTGATTAAGCTGATAGATTCCTTATTTACCAATTTGATTGTCATCTTGCTAAGTGACTTCTCAGTGACGTGCAGCTATAGCTGCACCCTGTTTCTTCTTAAATAGTAATAATAATGATCATCGGACAATGTTAAGGCTATTTGATAACAATTATTATTTGAGATGAGAAAAAAATCGTGTTTTTGATACCTTTTTGTTGCGTTTCGCCTTTGAATCATCAAAAAACCGTGGGTGGCCTCCCTAAAAGTTGTATAACGTTTGTTCTGTTTGAAATATTTTGATGACATCTGACCATCGTGTGCAGAAATGAATTGTCTTTACCTCTGTGAAATTTCATTTTGATATTCTTACTTTTGGCCAAGATATTGGCCAAAATAAAGAGATTGTTTTTTTGTGACTTTTTGCTGCGTCGCGTTTTTGAATCGTCAAAAAACGGTGGGTGACCTCCCTTAAAGCGACATAACTTTGGTTGTGTTTGAAATATTTTGATGAAATCTGGTCATCATGTGTAAATATGAATTGTCTATAAGCCTGTAAAATTTCATTTGGAAATTCTTACTTTTGGTCAAGATATTGGCAAAATTCTTAGGGGGGGGGTCTTTTTTTGGCGCACCCTGCATAAAGGGCGCAACAAGAATTACGATTTATTCAGTCAGTGATTAGATTATTGATTACTGATCCATCATCATCATCATCATCATCATCATCATCATCATCATCATCATCATCATCATCATCATCATCATCATCATCATCATCATCATCATCATCATCATCATCATCATCGTCGTCGTCGTCATCATCATCATCATCATCATCATTAACATCATCGCTATCATGGTCGTCGTCGTCATCATCGTCATAATCATCATCATCATCATCACCATCATCATCATCATCATCGCGTTCATCATCATCATCATCATCATCATCATCATCATCATCATCATTCTCGTCGTCGTCATCGTTATCATCGTCATCATCGTCGTCGTCATCATCGTAATCGTGGTCGTCGTCATCATCATCATCGTCGTCGTCGTCGACATCATCATCATCGTCACCATTATGATCATCACGAATCACGATGGCAACGACCATGACGACGACGACCACGGAAAATGACGTTTGCGCCGACGATGAAGATGACAATGACGATGGTGACAACGACGATGAAGATGACGATGATGATGATAACAACGACAATGCTCCTTTCGTTGTAGACTGAGCTATGACCCGGTGACGAGAAAGACGCAAAACACTGAAGGAGTCGAGATTAAGGCGCCTGGATTCGGTAACACTGATACCATTGAATGGCTAGACACGGCACACTTCCCAGGAAGTAAACAATAAACAATTATTCTCATTTGTTATCATTAGGCCTATTTCTGTCGTCGTTATCTTCATCACGATTATTTTTAGATTTTTATACTGTTTTTATACTATTTCAATTTTATCATCATTATCGTCATTGTCGTCGTCGTCGTCATCGTCATTATCATCACAATAAGTATTTTTTTAAAAGTCCCTTAAGGTGTCCAGATCAGCCCTTATCGGCTATTTACTGGCTTTCGAAGTGCCCCATGAACGTCATTGAACATTACTGCGATAAATCTATATTTTTATTCTAATTAATGATCATTATTATTGTGTTACTTTTGATGCACCTAGGAAAACAGGGCACTCAATGACATAGAGTCATAGACATAGACATATTTTTATTGATCCCAACAATTCAATAATTTATTTATTGTAGGCCTACATGACATTTTGTATGATTAACAAAGTATGGACATAATTCGCAATAAGAAAATGCTCAAAGTGAATAAGTAGAATATTAGTGAGGGAACAAAGAGGCACACCTAAAGAGACAAGTTCCGCTAAGTAGGCCTAGGGGCCTAATTACCAAAGTGAAGTGTAAAAGTATCAGCTGTAGGCCTTGTAGAGATAATTGGAATGCAAAGATGTTACTTAACTATGGAAAAGAAATTATCGAAAATCTAATGTAGTAAATACCACAGGGAAATTTCAGAGAAAGAATAAACAAAAAATACGAATTCAAAAAAGCAAGCAAACAATCAAAGAAATCAGCATCAGAATGAGTAATGCCATTAACAGAAAACATAACATAATGCATGCACACGTAAAAAATGTTTTAAGTGAGTGAAATTATTATAGTGGCCTTACGAATGACTATCGGAAGTTTATTCCATAAAACAGGGCCTCGGAATTTAATGCAGAATTTTCGAACATTTGTTTTTTCACATATAATACTGAATTAATTGTTATCTCTAGTGAGTCCAGGATGCAGTGCAGGAGAGAAATAGGAAGCAAAGGAAGAAGGGAGAAGGTTATAAGTGTATTGATAAATAAATTGAGATGTCTGTTCAAATCTAATCTGCTTAATATTTAGGAATTTATGCTCAGCAAATAGGGGACCAGTGTGACAGTTAACAGTGGATTTAGTAATTACTCGTATGACTTTTTGCGAGGTCCTTAGGACATGGAGATGTGTATCATAGCCTAGGTAGAAGTCCAAAATAAATTAGAGTAAGTGAGGTATGGATACATGTAGACTAGAGTGAAAAATAGATTAGTAAACACATGAGAGGGAAGCAAGTAAGAGACTCTATTAATAATGCCTATGCTTTTTGATTTTTTTAAAACTTATTTCATCTATAAAATTATGAACTTTCCATTTCGGGTGCTGAATCACTGCTGATCAATACGAACGCCAAGGAATTTGTCGTGTAAACTTGAGGAATAGGCTTGTTGTCAATAAGTAGCTCATTATCTCATCTATCTGTTATAGGTATTGGTTTTTTTATTTGAACGGGATAAGATATAATTAGTTTTAGATAGTTTTAATGAAAGTTTATTTGCCTTGAACCAATCACTAGCTGAAATTAATTCATGACGACCAGCTGGATAAGCTGGTCAATGGTCATAGGAGGCATGCGATAGAAATACATTAGAATCATCTGCAAATAGAATATATTGTAAGATGGTTGATGAATTTGGGAGGTCATTGATGTAAATTAAAAACAGGAGAGGACCAAGGAAAGAACTGTGAGGTGCTCCAAATTTTATAATTTGGAAGTTAGACAATTTTCCATTACAGAGGACCTGCTGTAAACGATTACCCAATTAACTACTAAGCCACCGAAGAGCATTATCTCTAATACCACAGTGTTCAAGTTTGTACAAAAGTATCTTGTGGTCCACAAAGGACTAGAATGTTAACAGCTAGAATGTTAGAAACTAGAATGTTAAAAGGGCTAGAATGTTAAAAGCCCCCAGATCCCTAGACGGTATGGGTTTCGCGCCGCTGGTGTCACGAAATAGAGTATCCCCCCGTATTAAAAGTATCCCCCAAAATGAGGAAAAGTCGAAAAAACACTTCCGCGTGCTTTTATTTTTGCAAATTAATTTTCATCTGCTTTGTTTTGAACAATGACACTAACAGGTATGTTTATTCCTACTAGATAATTTGTTTTGCTTTGTTTTTATAGCACTTAAAACGTTTAAAACACTTAAAAACACTCGGAGACACTAAATAAATTCGAGTTGCCTTTCTCTTGGCATTGCTTAGGTCACTTAAAAACAATTAGAGTCACTTTAAATTTTGATTAGAGTATAATTGTTTTAATTATACACATTTTTCAAAAAATGGGATAGAATGGTTTATCCCCCCGGATAGTCTAGACCGTTTAATTCCATCCGAAGGGATAGATTAATTCATCCCCCCCGGATAGCTTTTGGGGGGATAATCCTTTTCGTGTCACCGGCGCTTGCAATATGATCACCCTCAAGGGAGATGTTCTATAGTTTCCGCCCATGGGAGGGAGGAAGGGCTTAGTGCTTCAGCCCCTCCAAACCTGAAATCCTTGCGCCGAAATTGCTGAAATTTGTCTGGAGATGACCGTTGTCGTTAATAATTATTAGGTCATATCACCGCCAGGCTGGTACTATTATCATTAATAATAAATTTTAAAAAAAATAAAAATAAAAAAAATTAATAATAATAATAATAATAATAATAATAATAATAATAATAATAATAATAATTAATAATAATAATAACAGCTACGGGTGAACAGAGAGAGACCAGTTATTTATTTCAGAGGCTCTCTATCACAATTCAGCGGTTCAACGCCGTAGCTTTTAGTGGTTCCTTTAGAAGACCTACGCCCGAAATGGATGAGGTTTAGCCGTTCCAGGCACATTGCTTTTAATATTTTATAAGCCCCTGGAGGAACGAAGTACCTCAGGGCATTAAAAAAAAAATAATAATAATAATAATAATAATAAAAATAATAATAATAATATAATTATAATAATAATAACATTCCTCTCTCCCAACCTTCTCCCCTCCCCTCCACATCTTCCCCTCCCACCTCTTCTTCCCCTCCCCTCCCTTCCCCCTCTTCCTCCACCTCCTCTCCACCTTACCCTCCACCCCCTTCCTCCCCTCTCTTCTCCTGCCCTCAGCATCCCCCCTCCGCCATCCCTCTCCTCCGCTCCCTCCTCTCCCTCAGGCAACAGCGTTGAATCGCTGAATGCAGATTGAAAACCGTTGAACCAGGTAACTAGTCTCTTTGTGGTCACATTGTTATTGTTATCATCATCATCATCATCGTCGTCGTCGTCGTCCTCATCATTCGTTGGAGAAATTTTGAAAGAGAATTTATGTTTTATCATTATTAGGCCCTATAAGAAAATTCAATTTTGGAAAGAATTGGCAGCATCTACAATGCAATGCTTCAACATGGTCCTTGGTGTTTTAATATTTCAGCTGATTATATGAAGTCTTTGGTAGAGTTCCTCGTCAATAAGCACAATTACATCAGAGGCGTTTCCGTGCGTGGCGCCCCTTATGACTTCCGCCATGCACCGAGTACGTACGAGATGATGTCGGTCTATCACAATGTTTGATGTTATAACATTATTACAACGATGATGTTTTATAGAGTAGATGGTAAACGTCAATCTTCACTTTCTCCCACGCTTGGGACGGGCACCTCCAGGCTCCAGAACAGTGGCGTAGTCATTGTGATTACTCTTATTATTTTTTAAATTGTTTTTTATTATTAAGTTGTTATTTATTAGGCTACATAAATTTATTGCCGAAAATGTGAATCTGAGGCGGGGACAGTCAGCCACAAGATGTAGTAAGATGTCGTTAGCTAGCCAAATACTTAAAGGCCAATGAGAAATTTGAGCTGAGAAGCTGGAGTGGAAGTCGATTCCATTCTTCGGGAGCAGAGGTATATGGAATGCGCGCGAGCCTAAAACCCAGGGGCGTCAAACCTTTTTTAGTGGCGGGCCAGTGCGAACATCTTCCAACAAGTGGCGGGCCACGGGATGTCAAAGTTCGTCACCAAAATTGGGCAGTGATCTAAGAGGGAGCTCCGGGCTTGGTCAGCCAATTCACGCAATGACAATCTAAGTCAAATCCAGAGACAAGAAATGGCGCTTTTTAATATGTTCAATAATACGACATTAGCGACATCTAGCAACGATGTTGATTTCTTTTTTCGCAGACGAGATGTCTGAATATTTCGCTGCTCTAAAGCGCCTTATCATAAAAACGTACGCGATGAATTTCAACATGCCGGTCATCCTGATGGGGCACAGCATGGGCACCCTCTTCAGTCTCTTCTTTCTCAACAAACAGTCGCAGGCGTGGAAGGACAAGTACATTAAGTCGTTTGTCTCGATCGCAGGACCTTACGGTGGATCGGTCAAGACTCTTGACATGATTGCATCAGGTATACACGACTTATCTTTGCCGACAAAATCTGATGACCTTTTTAGTCATTCGGCCGAAATGCGTAAAAAATATACCATTTTCCCTGCCAAAAAATCTGATGACCTTTTTAAAGCTTTTTTATTCATCGGGTTAAATTCGACTCCAGTAAGAACTTGTAAACATGACATTTTGGATCATTTTGCACTGTGTCCGCTTGAAATTAAACGCAGGTTCTCTATAGGTGCCCATATAATCTATAATCAATAATTATCGATTTATATAAGCTAACAAGTCAGAGGTATTATAACGCGTTGTAGGCGATAACCTTGGCTTTGAAGTGATACGAAGGCTAGTTATCAGAGAATTGCAAAGATCGATGCCGAGTGCGATGTTCCTGATGCCGTACGACAATTACTGGAGCGCTACAGAAATCTTGGTCTCCGGTCCACAAAAGAACTACACGGTGAACGACTACAAGCAGTTCTTCACAGATATTGACTATCCAACTGGTTACTTCATATGGCAGGACACGGTAAAAATCATGAAGGTAAGTCTGGTACGGCCGTGGTCGGTTTTAAAAAGCACGGTAAAAATCATGAAGGTAAGTCTGGTAAGACCGTGGTCGGATTTAAAAAGCACGGTAAAAATCGTGAAGGTAAGTCTGGTAAGACCGTGGTCGGATTTAAAAAGCACGGTAAAAATCATGAAGGTAAGTTTGGTAAGAAGTGGTCGGATTTAAAAAGCACGGTAAAAATCATGAAGGTAAGTCTGGTAAGACCGTGGTCGGATTTAAAAATTAAAAAGCCGTAATTAACGTTGGATGGATGGACTCAGATTTTACGAGTGCCGATGACAACAAAAGGGCCAGTACTGTAACTGGCCCAGTAGGGTCAGCTGGGCTTTGTCAATCGCTCCATAGATGTATGTATATGTATATGATCATTTATATAGCGCCTTAACAAGAATCTCACGAACGAGAGGAGTCGGAGCAGAAGCAATTCAGTTGAGTGGAATCATCTGAAATCATTATTTAAAAGGAGCCGCAGAAAACCTTATGCAGATAATAATAACCAGGAGCTGGAGCTATTTGGTTATAATTATATATATATATATATATATTATATATATATATATATATATATATTATATATATATATATATATATACAGAATGAGTGATGACAGAAAAATAAAGAGAGTGGTGATCGGAAGAACGGAGGGGAGTCAACAGGAGATGTAGACCACACAAGGGATGGCTGGACAACCATAGATTGAGTATTCGAATATTATGAATATTAAGATTTTCAAATATTCACGAATATTAACGAATATCAAAACTGCCAACTTAATATTCATACTATTCAAAAAATTATTTATTCTTGTTCTTTCAAGAAATTCTTAATTCTTAATTCTTATTTTGTTATTTATGAAAATGTTTAACTTTTACTTAATGAATTGTACAAAATTGAGTTAGTCTACGCATAGACCTATACCAGTAAGTGAAAATAACTTTATTAGATTTTATTGTAAAAAAACTTTCAAGGTCTCTGCTGAGTCTGGTCAATGTGGCCATGCGGCATTCATATCACATTCAATACTTAATGTAAGTCACTTTGTCTGACTTCTGCCCCCCAACTGCCTCACCGATGGCAGTTTGAAAGACTAATAGCAGCAATAGTAGGCTAAATTATAAATAAACTTTAACTGCCTATTATGCCTATAAGCTTAATAATAACTGTATATTGATAAAGTAGTTTTATATAAGTGTGGCAGGATGAGTAAATATAAATGCCAACGCAGAAAATAATAGTGCCAGATTACAAGCAAAATGTATCCTGATTTCAGCATATTAAGCGCAATGCATATTTTAATTCAACCGTGCCCTGGATGCGAGTAAATGTCATAGAGACATACAGAAGCTTAAACTGCTTAATACCGAGTAACATTGCGGTTTCGATCGTTCACCTTAATTCGTTAACGAATATTTACGAATATTAAAAAATCTTAATATTCACGAATATTTACGAATATTAAAACCTAAAGTCACGAATATTCAATCTATGTGGACAACATAACATACTCGTGCGGTGCGCCAATACAAGACCTGACTCCAGTATGAGAATTGTGAAAAAATAACTGGGGGGGGGGGGTTGGCCTATGATAAACTTGAAATTGGGGTATGAAAAACATACTTTAACATGGGGCTCTAAGAAAGACTGGGGGGTTGAACCCCCCAACCCCCCCGGCAATTCTCACCCTGCCTGACTCATGTCATGCGGCCCTGGAAAGACAAAAATGACGAAGAATAAAGATGATGGCAGCGGGCACCTACGGGCACTGGTCCCTTGGTTCTTGATGATGATGATGATGATGGTGGTGCCATGGTGGTGGTGGTGGTGGTGGTGGTGGTGGTGGTGTTGTTGGTGGTGGTGGTGGTGGTGGTGGTGGTGGTGGTGGTGGTGGTGGTGGTGGTGGTGGTGGTGGTGGTGGTGGTGGTGGTGGTGGTGGTGGTGGTGGTTGTGGTGGTGATTGCTCTCATCTTCAATTTTGCAAAAAAATTATATGCATCCAATTGTACATTGCAGCATCTTAAAGCCCCTGGGGTCGAAGTCCACTGTCTTTACGGGACCAACGTGAGCACCGTCTCCTCCATGTCCTACTTGGGTAATACACTCCTCGCCAACGCTTCAAAGACCAAAATCAGCACCCGGAAGCCCAGTCCCAAAGCGACCAGCAAGCCTATGAATCGTACGACATACGACTCCATTGCGCCATACGCTGATCCAAACCAGTATCGGGACGTGGATTACGAACCTAGCAAGTGGTACGACTACGAGCCGAGACTTATCTACGGAGACGGAGACGGCAGCGTGAACTTAAGAAGCCTGGAAGGATGCCGGGGATGGGCGAAAAACCAGAAACAACCAGTCAAAGTTCGGCAGTTTCCCGGTGAGAGCCACATATCTGTAATGAGCAGCCAAGGGCTGGAAGACTATCTTACTTCTATACTCAACTAACTTGAACTTTCACCCATATATGAGGCATCGCCTTTAAACTCAACAATGGAAGATTGATTTTATGTGTTAATAATAATTATTATTAGCGTCAATTATAATTGTTAACTGCAATTACTTAGTGCGAATTTTGTTATTTGTAATAATTGAAATTGTCAATTAAAAGTATTGCAATGATCACGTGTCGGTTTTTATTGTATTTATTATTTGCAATTATTAATTGGTATCCGGACGTTTCATCCTCGGACGATTCATCCCCGGAGGGTTCATCCCGGACGATTCATCCAGTGGACGTTTCATCCCCGGACGGTTCATCCACGGACGGTTCATCCAGTGGACGTTTCATCCAGCAGACGTTTCATCCCAGGACGTTTCATCCAGGGGACTTTTATCCCAGACCATTTCATCCCCGGACGTTTCATCCCAATGGACGTTTCATCCCAGGACGTTTCATCCCAGGACGTTTCATCCCAATGGACGGAAATTTAAGCAATTTAATCCTATACAATTTCCACTGTAATAGATATAAAAAGTCAAAAATGCTTGTAATAAAATAGCTTTCATATAAGAGCACAAAAGCCTAGGCCCTATATAACAGAATGAATCGTCAGTAATTAAATATCATAAAAGAACACACAGGCCTAAGGTACTAAAGAACACATAATCCTATAAAATATCAATATAATAGATCTAAAAAGTCAAAAAATACTTGGAATAAAATAGATATCATATAAGAACACGTAAGCCTATATAACATGCAATTAAATCATATTATCATAAAAGAACACACAAGCCCGTAGAACCTGCGATTAAATAGATATAAATAGTTTAACATATTTTGAAAAAATAGAGATCATAATATGTTTTCTTATTTTATAAGAAAACATAAGCCTATAAAACATGCAATAAAATCTAGATAAAAATCTTTAAAAAAACTAGGAGTAAAATAGATATCATATAAAAACGGGCTAGTGCTATCTAGGGGGGGATAAGCCCGGGATAAAATACCATTTTCATGATAGAATTTTTTATCAGGACCTACTTGAGGTTCGACTAATGTATCATATTATTTTTTCTATTTATTGTCCGGGGATGAACCGTCCGGGGATGAACCGTCCGGGGATGAGCCATCCACTGGATGAACCGTCCTGGGATGAACCGTCCGGGGATGAACCGTCCACTGGATGAACCGTCCGGGGATGAAACGTCCACTGGATGAATCGTCCGGGATGAATCGTCCGGGGATGAATCGTCCTGGGATTAAACGTCCACTGGATGAATCGTCCGGGATGAATCGTCCGGGGATGAATCGTCCTGGGATGCAACGTGCAATTGTCAGTTAAAATAAGGGCTGAAAGTAAGCCGGGTCAGCGACCCGGTCTCGATTTTCGAGACCTGCTGTTGCCGTGTCTCAGCAGGGTCGCTAAGAGGGTCTCCAGGTGACAAAAATAGGTAAAAATGGAGAAGGTACTATTAACTGGTACTGGTACTATTAATTTTGGATAATTTGGGGCAAATTACTTAAAAATACGTCGTAAGAAAAAAAATTCTGGTCAAAGGCGTGCTGGTCCGCCAAAGTCAGACCCGGCAACTTTTCCAAACCACTTTCAGCCCTGGCTGTAATTGTCAATTGTCATTGTTAATTGTAATAGTTAATTGCAATGCTTATTTGTAATGATTGATATTTGCAAGCAGAGATTTGCATCCCCCTCTATGTCCTCTATCCTTCTACATCTTCCTCTCTTCCTTACGCCTCTCTCCCTCTCCCTAACTGCCTATGTGCTTCTCTAATCTCTAGCCTATCTCTTTCCATGTCGTCACCCTCTCGCTTATCCATGGTTTGGGACTGGCACCACTGTGTTAGTTAGTTGGTTAGTTGCTGCTATAACGACGCAGCGTCTTCACAAAGGAGATTAGCATCGCCCTCCTCTTTTCCACAGACTTGGGACTGGCTATCTGGACATAACGCAGTGACTCACATGACTGTCGGATTATTATAGATAAAACACATTTAATATTTAAACACCTTTAAATTAGTGTAAAAAGAGAGTATATATTGCACCATTGGTTGACGTAATTTATTCAGCTCTCAAATTCAGATCAGCAGTTAGGCCTAACAATGGAATATTGCTCGATTAGGCTACGCATCAGCCTTTGCGAAGCAATAGAGCGGCGTGGTCTCCCTATAATTGAAAACTGACCACTGTCTAAAGTTGGATCCTTCAGTCCAGGACCCCTGAGAACCGATGATTAAATTCTTAGCAGATCATAATAAATGGACGACCATTTTTAAGCGTCAAATTTTTTAATAATTTGTATGAGATTTAATGTAAAAGGCAGAAAAATCCAATTTGTTTTTATTTTACTTAGTTACTAAAAGGCGCTGCATTAACATAACAGACGAATAGATCGGGGAATTAACATACAAGCATACATTAGCTGACTGGTTAAAGCTCGTTGCGTATAGTTTGGTCTACCACCCTAAGACTGTTAATAAAACACCTTCAAAATAGAGTGACACAAAGCTATATAAAAGAAACGCTATGATTGCCCTTAGTAGGTAATGTCATTAGGCAATGTCGGTATAACAACGCCAATTTTAACCCACCACTGTTCGCACTCTGACCGTGCCAGTCCCAAGCCTGAGTGAAGGAGGAGGAGCGCTGGAGAAGTTGAATGAATGAATGAATGAATGAATGAATGAATGAATGAATGAATGAATGAATGAATGAATGAATGAATGAATGGATGGATGGATGGATTTATTGATTGATTGAACGATTGAATGAATGAATGAATGAATGAATGAATGAATGATTGAATGAATGAATGAATGAATGAATGAATGAATGAATGAATGAATGAATGAATGAATGAATAAGTGCAGACAGACAGACAGACAGACAAACTGACAGACAGACAGACTGCCATGTAGATAGGCAAAAACAGACAGACAAGTATGATAGTGATAAATAGAGTTACTGTTAGTGTAAAATACTGGCGCTGGTATTGGTAGCATGCGGTCTTGAAATAGGCTAGACCTTGCACATAATAGCCTATCAAATCATATGAAAGGTGATAGGTGGGGGCAAAGGTGATGCAGGATTGACGACCTGGAAAGAGGAGGAGAAGCAGATAGGCAGACAGACAGACGGACAGAGACAAAGACAGACATATAGAGCTGGGAGCATGGAGGAGGGGAGATAATAAAGTGGGTATGTGGGAGTGAAGAAGTATGGCAGAGATACATAATAAAGCAAATTATGGGACAGACATATTGAAGTAAGGTGGAGGAATCGCAGTTGCATGTTTTTTCAATTATCAGACAACAATAACAACGGCTTGTTTACTTGTTCGTTGACAGCAGGCTTTTCTTGATTTACCTGCAGCTGCTGTTGATAAATATACATTATTCAATGTATGTGTATCAGGCATACGTAATCTGTATCTATCTATCTATCTATCTATCTATCTATCTATCTATCTATCTATCTATCTATCTATCTATCTATCTATCTATCTATCTATCTATCTATCTATCTATCTATCTATCTATCTATCTATCTATCTATCTATCTATCTATCTATCTATCTATCTATCTATCTATCTATCTATCTATCTATCTATCTATCTGTCTATCTATCTATCTATCTATCTATCTATCTGTCTATCTATCTATCTATCTATCTATCTATCTATGCAATTTATATAGCACCCCTTCAAGGAATCTACTCAGAGTGTACAATATTATATACTATTATTATATAACTAGATATATACTTAGACTTAGATATATATTTATATATGTATATTGTATAGTGTATATAATAAATAAATATATCAATCAATTGCAACCCATGGAACTAACCACAGCATGGTATACCTAAGGAACAAACCGAGACTATGTAAATAATATGTATGACAAGAAACGCGAAGGTTGCTAGACCCGCTTAAAAACTACAGCGCCCGTGGCTTACCGTAGCTTTCTATTCTAAAACAAATAGTCTGCAATGGCCTGTATTATAGGCATAACGGCCTGAACATAATTATACCTATACATACATGCATTGCATACACCCGTACATGCCTGAGTATGCATACATCACACAATCGTATAAACATACATAAAAGTCACATACTCGAAAATAAATTATATATGTATTTGCATAACTGCATGCATAGCTGCTCATATATATATATATATATATATATATATATATATATATATATATATATAACGAACAGATCGTCGATATGATTAGCCTTGTGTATGTAATGTATATTATGTACAATGTTGTGCATGCAATATTTGCGAAAGCTGCATTTATCAGAATACAAACATAAAGCTTAAAAATAATGTATACTTTGACAAATGCATACGTGCTAAGATCTATACATGTATGCAGCGATACATGTACGCACACACCTACGCATACAGATGAGCATACAATGTAAACAAACGAGAATATAGTTTATCGTGGAAGATGAATCTCCGTGCAATCTCCGAATGCCTGGAGTATTTTTCATGCTCTTCAGCATCTTCCATCTCGAAATGTCGGCTGCTGCAACAGGAGCAAGAGCAAGAGCAGGAGCAACGACCTACGCAGGAGGCAGCGATGCGGGGCGAGGCTACACTGCAGAGTGGATGGCGGATGGATGGATGGAGTTCTAATGATAGAACGGGAGGAAAAGAGATTGCGGTGGAAGGGAGTGAAGGAGAGGAAAGAAGGATAGAAGGAGGGGGAGGAGGAAGAGGAGGAGGAGGAGGAGGAGGAGGAGGAGGAGGAAGAAGAGTGGGCGATTAAAATGAGGAGAAGAGGAGGACGAGGAAGAGGAGGAATAGGCGTAAGAGGAAGAGTGGGTGAATGAGATGAGGAGAAAAGGAGGATAAGGAGGAGTAGGAAAGCGAAGAGGAGGAAGCGGAGAAGGAAGAAGAAGAGGAAAAGAGAAGTATAATAGGCGGACAAGGGATAGAAAAGACGGAAGAAAATGTGTGGGCATAGGCGGAGGAGAAGGATAAGGAGGAAAAACCATTAGAGTGGGAGTGGTATGGGAGAGGGTGTGTAGGGGAGGTAAGAAGGAATAATAGACGGAGGAGGAGGAGGAGGAGGAGGAGGAGGCGAATAAAAAAACGCAGACCATTTTCGATAAGGTGCATGTATGAGAGGCGACGGCCAGATACAAGAAGCAAGATTATCGGGGGGCACGTAGTGGTGGAAGTAGAGGAGGAGTAGGAGTAGGAGTAGGAGGAGGAAGGAGGAGAGGATCGTCAAGTGCAAGAGGAATATCACGAGGAAAATGTTTGGTGGGAAATGGACAAAGAGGATAAAGTACAGAGGATCAGAAGTTTCATGAGGATGAGAAAGAGGAGGTTGGGGAAGAGGTGGATGAATTGAAAGGATGAGAGAGAACTGGAGCTGTTGGAATACATGATTGGTAGGAGAAGGAAGAATGTGGAGAATAAAAGGAGGAAACAGGATTTGGATTGGCAAGGAGATCTGGGAGAAGGTAGGAGGAAATTCGGAGCAAATGAAGGAGGAGGAAAATTAATGGTAAGACGGTTGGAAGAATAGAGCAAGAAAGGAAGAAAGGAGGGACAGCAAGAATGGGATGAAGGTGAAATAAGGAAAGATAAGCTGGAGTTAATGGAGTAGGAGGAGAAAGGAATAGGAAGAGAAGGACGAGGAGGAGGAATAGGAGGTGGAATATGAGGTGATAATATATACAGGAGGAGAAGAAGGAGGAATAGAAGGTGGAATACGAGGAGAAGGAGGAGGAGAAGGTGGAATGGGAGGTGATATCGGAGGAAAAGAAGGAGGAATAGGAGGTGAAATAGGAGAAGGAGGACGAGGAAAAGAAGGAGGAATAGGAGGTGAAATAGGAGAAGGAGGACGAGGAGGAGGAATAGGAGGTTGAATAGGAGGAGAAGGAGGAGGAGGAGGTGGAATGGGAGGAGATATGGGAGGAAAAGAAGGAGGAATAGGAGGTGAAATAGGAGAAGGAGGACGAGGAGGAAGAGGAGGAGGAATAGGAGGTGGAATAGGAGGAGAAGGAGGACGATGAGAAGGAGGAATATAGGAGATGGAATAGGACGAGCAAGTTAAACGATTAGAAGAATGACAAAACGGCGTTGGATATTGCAAGAGTTAGGAGTAGCGAATGGAAGAGGAAGGAGGAGGACGACGAAAAGGAGGAAAGTGAATCTGGAAACGGTACCTCCTCACTCTCTGTGTATAAATACCTCGTTTCGGCTGCGGCTGAACCCCGCCTGGACTTCGACCGACCCTCCCTCATCCCACACGCTCCCTATTCCCCGACAACTGCAGCTCTCTCTCCATGCACCTGGCTCTTTCCTTCCATGCAGCCGTGGCTTCTTATTTACGCCTTCTTCGGCCGCTGAAGAAGAAGCCGCGCAAGACGGTCGGCTCTCTGTCGGTCTAGCGCCACAGCATCCCCCGTCAAGATTCACCCGAGCTCGCCCGCCAGACCATCGTCCAGCTGACCGGAATTTTGAGGGGGAACTACTTGACCGGAAGTGTGTCCAGTTTTTTCGCGGGTTAACATCGTTGTTTTTACTGTCGTCTGCTGCTGTGATTGATTTGGAAATGGCAAGCGATTCAACGTATCTCTTCTTTCGAAGGGAATCGGATGAGGCGGGGGGCACGCCCCACGCCCCCGTCATCAACACTACCCGCGTTGTGAAGAGAGGAGGGGTGAGTGCGAACACTGTTGTCGCTAAATAAATATGTTGGATATTGGTATAGGGCCTATAATTATGCCTGCTTTACCTTTTGGTTTTAAGTTCAGTGGTCAGGGCCTATCCATAACAAATTATTGCGTACGCAAACAATCGAATTTTCGACCCCCTCCTTCTCCTGCTGCGCTTCGTAGCCTATATTTTGCGGAACATTCTTCCATGAGTTCATATAGATAAGCGTCTTTTTCTTCCTCGCCCGAAAGTTATTCTGCGCTCTGCAGCCCACCTTTTTCGACCAAATACCAGCAGTCTGCAGTCACTTCCCAAATTGCGTGCTAGTAGCTCTGCGCTGGCTTCCAGTCCGTCAGCGTATGTAATAGAAGGTAGCTTTCTTGATATGATGATGCCAGCTATAATAGGGCTTGCTACAACTTACCTGCTTGTTGAACTTTGTCGGCCTGTGTCGGGTGCTCGGACCAGTCGATCCATGTGCTCATTGAGAAGGGAAATGCTCTCAGTTCTGTTTGCTCGTATACTATAGGCTACCTCCATGATCATGGAAAGCCGTGCATTTTCCATGGAATGGCCTTCTTCTTGAGCCGTGCCTGTTTCCCCTAGGTCATTCACTGACACATTCTATAAGCAGTTTAAGACTGTTCTGTTTTGCGGTGCTGGAGTCGGGAGCACCTTTATATAATAATTGTTATAACAGCTTTCGTTACAAACTTATAATATATTTTCACTATACAATCATGTATGTCATGAGATTTTTTATTCTATTGCTGCAATTTTTTAGGCATTACTCATTCATCAACGTGGATAACTACATTGTAGATCATCTGGTACATTACGACTGTTTTCAAGAACGTGTGTTTTCGTTTACAAAATGATCGTGTATATAAAAACTTTACAGAAATGATTGTGACGTAATAACGTGTGTCAGGTATAAATAGACGTATTTGAAGCGTTTTAAAGGTGTCGAATATCAATGAGAAATAATTAATTCATCAACTATTATAATTCATCGATTAGAAACAATTAATCGGTGAAATAATCGATGGATTAAATCACTCATAAATTCACTACTAAATCCATTTAGTACTGCATCAATTGTCCACCACCCCTCGTTTATCAATTCGCTGTTTTTTAGCTGCGAGGGGCCAGCGTTCCTCCTATCCACCTCGGAGCGAGGGCATCAAGGGCCGGAAGCGTGTCTTCTACCCGCGGCTTCGTTCGGCCAACACCCGTCATCCACACAGTCTCGTCGACCAGCAGCAGTCACATTGGTGGAAGTCGCTTCTCATTGGCTGCTCCGTCAACCTCGTCGGTGTCCGCTGTTCCGTTCGCCTCCCTCAGCGGATACCAGCCAAGACCTGTGGCAAGGAGAGCGTCTATTGCGGCACCGGGAGGATCTACCCTTAGGATAGTAAGTAGAAGCAAATATAATCTATCATTATCTGATCAAATCCAATTCAACGAAGTGTTGTGATGTAATCTGATCTTATGTAATCTGTACGGATCTGATCTGTAAGCACCTAGAGCATTGATACTGATAACGAAAATAATTTATATAGTAATTACATACACCTTTTAAAAGTATTTACCTTGTGCTATATATTTGCAGCAATTGTAGCAAAATGAAATCAGTATCAGACAACGAGTATCAAATGAACTATACTTTGTGTTATCTAGATTCTAGAAATTGAATGTCAATGTTTGTATGTTTGTATGTGCACTTGTTATAGCGCCCCTTCAAGCTCTCTCTACTCAGAGGCGCTCCCAAATGCAGAGCGGACACTGCATCGGAGTTTCACGCCGAAGCGCTGAGCAATTGTGAGTGAAGAACTTGCCCAAGGTTCTTACGCGGCGAGGTGGATTCGAACCTCGAACCTTCCGGCTTCAAGGCAATGACGCCACCACTAGACCACCGCGCCCCACAATGAAATTGTAAAGTACCGTTTAAACACCTCGTTGGTGTTATTTGTATTATATAAGTTTATTTTTACTGTTCTGTACACTTGTATAATTGTCGTCAACGGCCTTTGTTGTTATATGATGACGTTAAACTTTGGAATAATAATAATAATAATAAAATCGTGAGATTGGCAGTGTATCTAATCTATTCTTATTTGATCAAATGTAATGTAATGTAATCTGAACTTATGTAATCTGTACGGATCTGATCTGTAAGCACCTACAGCTTGCCACTGACTACAATAATAATTTATATAGTAATGATGAGTTGCGCACACCCTCTTAAAGTACTCGACAGATGCTATAATTTATATTTACAGGATTTGTGTTGAAATGTAATGTACGCTTTTAAAAGCCTGTGCTCACCCACATCGACGATTTGCAGCGAAACTACTGCTAGTGCCACTGCTACTGCATGCTACTGCTACTGTTATTGTTAGTAGTCTACTACTGCTAGTGCCTCTGATACGACAACTACTGTTCTTACTCCTATGATTACTGCTATTATCATTGCTATTACCATATTTTGCTCTAAGGTTCATGATTATGATCTTTCAGGGACTTAATTATCTTTACTATCATTATTTACCCGAAATACCTCAGTTCCCTCGGGACACTTAGTTCCATCATGATGGTTCTCATTATTTCTTTTTGAATGTTACTGTATGTACCTGAACCGTACGATTGATGTAGCATGGTCAGAGACAACAAATATAGCGTTGGATAGTCAGCTTTGATGGGTGTCTAAACGGAGCAGAATATTATTATTACTTATTAGGTATTTCTGTTGCGTAATGACATCTGGTAACTGCCAAGCATGCAGACGCGACGCACTGACTGGCATTTAAGAAACAGCTTGTTGTATTCGGGCTTAACGACACTGTTTCATATCGAAGATGATTAGTGTCGGAGGCAGAGTACAACCTCACACTCCACGTTTATATTGCGACCGATTCACCCGCAGTAAAGATCCGAGAAATTAATCTCCCGACCGGGAATCGAATCCGGGCCGATTCCCGGTCGGGAGATTAATTAAGAAACAGCAACAGCAATAATTTATTTATATTGTCTCGGAATACAGTCTTGATCTCGACACATCGTCTCTGTCTTATATACTGTATATATATATAATTGTGTGTGTGCATGCGTGTGTGTGTAACCACTCATATAGCGCTTTAAAAGAACCTCACGAATCTCACTAAGTAGTGCACACAAGTCTGCAATTAATCCAATGGAATATTATTCCAGTTTTTCAATGTTGTCATTTTTTTCCATTTCCAGTGGAGCGTAGGGAACACCGCCCCATCGTCCGGTTCCTCGTCGCTGACAAGGGGTCTCACGGAGGTGACGAAAGTAGGAGGAGGAGGAGTTGGATTGACGGGAGCAGGAGCAGGAGCCAGGTCTTTCATCTATCGTCCATCCACCCAGGCAGGGTTCGGGCGGTCAACCGCCCTCGTCAGGGTTGGTGGCGGTCAACCCCAGGCAAGCGTTGGAGGTCGCTCGGCCGCTGGAGGAGGAACGGGGTCCAGCGGCCGATTATCGCGGTCGCAAGTCTCCCTCTATCCTAGGGGGTCCGTCTCGGGTTTCGGTGGTTCACACTGGGATGCAGACCCGAGGCTGGATCCGCTAGGCAAGACCCAGCACCGCTCGGCCTACGTTGGAGGTGGTGGTGCAGGTGGTGGTAGTGGTGCAGGTGGTAGTGGTGGTGTTGGTGGTGGTGCTGGTGGCAGGGGTTGGACGGGGAGGTCGTCGAGCAAGTCGGAATCGTCGAGGGACCTGTCGTCGTCGTTTTCTTCTGGCGATCGGTACAACAGGAAGTCTAATGATTTCACTTCCGGTGAGGGAGTGGCGCGACATCCGGTGAAGGCGAGCGACAATGATGTGCATCATAGCAAGAAACATGACTACGAGGTAATTGGTGTCATTATTATTGTTGTTGTTTTGTTTGTTATTACTAGTAGTAGTATTGTTGCTGTTGTTGTTGCTATCATTATTATTGTTATTATTATCATTGTTATTAGTGTTATCATTATCATCATCATCATCATCATCATCATCATCATCATCATCATCATCATCATCATCATCATCATCATCATCATCATCATCATCATAATCATCATTATCATCATTGCCATAGTCATTGCTATTGCTGCTGTTATTATAATTACTATTATTATTAGTATTATAATTGTCGTTGTTATTATTATCATTGTCATTGCTATTGTTGCTGCTATTATAATTACTGTTGTTATTAATTTATTATTGTAATTGTCGTTGTTATTATCATTACCATCATCATCATCACCATCATCATCAATGACATCATCAATATCATCATCATCATCATCTTAATCATCATCATATCATCATCGCCATTTTTATCGCTATACCCATCTATTAAGCTCGTCTGTACAATACGATGAAGCATCAATCGATGGCGCTCAGCTAAGGACTAATAATTGTCCAAGGACGTGCCACAATACAATACAATACACCACAACACAATACACCACAACACAATGCAATACAATACAATGCAATGTATTGTCATACAGATATAATGAAATACAATGTAATGACATGCATACAATACAATACAATACAATTGTTGGGCGCGGTGGTGTAGTGGTGGCGTCGTTGCCTTGGAGCCGGAAGGTTCGAGATTCGAATCCACCTCGCCGCGTGAGGACCTCACTCAAAATTGCTCAGCGCTTCGGCGTGAAACTCCGATGCAGTGTCCGCTCTGCATTCTGGAGCACCTATGAGTAGGTAGAGAGATTGAAGGGGCGCTATAACAAGTTCAGATACAAATAAATACATAAAAATGTAATACAGATGCCACGTGCTGACATCTGTTGTGGTTTGTGTTGAACAGAAACAGATGGCAGACCTGCTCCCAGTTCACGAGGATTCGTTGGCGAAGCTTCGTGCCCGTGCGCAGGTGGCTAAGGACCATCTCAGCCGCCACCGCATCCTTCTAGACCGATACCTCCCTCTACAGCTCGGTCCGGACACCGATGTCGGCCACGAAGTCGAAGCCAGATACGGAGAACTTCTCTCCAGGTAGGCAAAACGTTAATTATTCCGTGTTTTATGTACTAGCGCTTCTGAGTGTGGATTATCTAGAAGGTGCGCTATATAAAAACGCAATAATGACGTTGCAAACGAAAACAAGGCGGCACTAAATTGTATGAATAATTACTTAAAGGTTGGAGATGACCTCGCTACGAAGCTATTAGTCCTTTCTGTCAACATAGAGGCAAAAAACTCCAAAAACATTTGATAATTTTACACTGCTCTTAGGCACCTTTACAACGTATTAAGGCTTGGCTATATAATGACCGCACACTATATAATTTTTAATGTGCTCATTCTGTGTCTTGTGGTAACAGTAGCCCAGTGGTTCCCAACCCGTGGCCCAAAGGCCAAAAGTGTTCCGCCATGCCTAAAAATGGCTCTCATCTCTCAAAGAATTAACAAACATAATTATAAGGACAATTTGTACAGGATAGAACATGAAATTATTTTCTATTAAAAATTATTTTATTTTGACGTCTATAAATAGCAATAAACAGTCTATTTTGATTCAATTATAAAATATATAGGCCTATATTAGATGCTTTTAGTTAATTAAACTTTAACCTTGTGGCCCCCAAATGTCCTTCAACTAAGAAAAAGTGGCTCTCGTGTCCTCAAGCTTAGAAAAAGTGGCCCTAAAGTCAAAAAGGTTGGGAACCACTGCAGTAGGCCAGTAGGCCTATGCCCTATAATCACATAGCCTACGCTGCGTACAGAAAATATAAAATAGGTCTAAAGTCCTATCCGAAATTGCTTATACTGTTGATAATCTTCCACAAAACTACTACCAAAGGCGAATCTAGGGAGCGAATCTGGCCATGGCCCCCCATTTAGAAATTTCTTTATTTCTCACCAGCTATTTTGGCGTTTAAATTGGGCGACACACACCCCCACCCCCTCCCACCTCACACACACACACGCACACACGTCAGTTCTGCAGGCCCACTACTCGAGGTTCGCACAGGGTGAATGGTTTAACGACTGAATAAGGTACGGTAAACATAGGCCTAATAATGGTCCAGGAAGAATCGGACAAAAATTCTCTTAAAACACTTGATAATTTTACACTGCTCTTAGACACCTTTAAAACACTTTCACTCTTCGCTATATATAAAAATTAACTGCAAAACTTGATCGAGTCAGTTTTGTGAAAGTAGGGCTTTAATAACGCTGTACATCATAATTATTATTAAGACAGATCATTAGCGTCACCTCCTCCATTACAAATGCTTGGGACTGGCAATTCGAAAGTGCCAACAGTGGCGGAGTTATAAGTTTCAACGTCCTATTAGGCACGGCCTAATAGTCGAGAAGGCGACAAAAACTGATGAAAAGATAAAATAAAAATTATGTGTTTTTTGTGCTTTCCTTGAAGGATGCCTCATTTGGACCGGCGACAGAAGGATAAGGATAAAGATGAGTACATCTCAGTCATCCCACCATACAAGCCTGCATCGACGACATCAAGGAGTCCGAAACTGTCCTACGACATAGTCAACACACCTGTCAGCGTATGTATACTGCGTCATTGGCATCGTCGTCGTCTTCATCATCATCATCATCATCATCATCATCATCATCATCATCGTCGTCGTCGTCGTCGTCATCATCAAAATCATCATCATCATTATTATCATCATTATCATCATCATCGTCGTCGTTTTCATCATCATTATCGTTAAAATCATCATCGTCGTCGTCATCATCACCGCCACCACCACCACCACCATCATCATCATCATCATCATTGAAATGATCATCATCATCGCTATTGTCATCAGAATTATCAGCAGCAGTATCTTTATCAACATCTCATCATCATCGTCGTCATCATCATCGTCATCATCACCATTTTCATTATTATATCGGTACTGTAATCTGGATCTAAATCGTAATCTTGATGTAAATCGTAATAGTTGTTTTCGCCATCATCATCGTCGTCGTCATCATCATTAGGCCTATCCTTATTACATTTATCATATTCATCACCATAGGCCAAACTTTCATCATCATTGATTCATTCATCTTTATACCGATCCACATCAAAACCATGCAAAAGATCACTTCGCATTCAATCGCATTTCCCTATTTTCATCGCATTGCATCACATTAAACCGCCGTAACGTTACATTGCATAACGTGGCAACTCATTAACCCAGTACGGTATAAACTATAGGCCTAATAGCCTAGCTTCCGTTAACGAACATATCCGGGTTGGAACAGAGCCGTCATAATCACGCTTGAAGAGTGAAGTGAAGACCCTTGTATCATGTATCGCCTACCTAACATTCTCGAGACGGCCGCGGTCAAAAGCCGGCTGTGTTGATATGGACGAGGTCTAACCTGCTCTTCGCCAGCCAACTGTACAGTGTACAGCCTGCCAGCCAGACAGACTTCGTGTGTATATGCAAGCCTGCCTGGCTTGAAGTGATATGGCTAGGAACGCGGGTATACATGTACTATATGTAGGCCTATAGACCGTGCGATACGTCGGCCCGACGTTTACGAGCCAGCGCAATTATACTATACAGTGTACACTGTAAGCTTATTATACAGACGAGGTTTGAAACAGAATTGCAGTCTGTTAAGACCGCATTGAAGCTGAAGAGTCTTATAACAAGACTAATCTTAGAGACTAAACGTGTGAAATTCGATTGGCTTCACAGATTGATGATGATGACGACGACGATGATGATGATGGTGATGATTATGATGATGATGATGTTGATGATGATGATGACGACGACGACGATGATTATGATGATGATGACGACGACGATGATGGATGATGATGATGATGATTATGATTATGATGATGATGATGAATAGCACTCGTGAATAAGAAGGGTGCTCTGCGCTTGGCTTTCAAGTGGCGGCTTTAGAAAGTTCTCAAAGTTTAGCCCACGATTATGCAAGTCAATTTTTGCCTGCACTTACCGCAAGAAAACTTTCGCACGATTTGCTAAGACATTCATCAACACCATCAATAGTTCCTTACACAAGCCATTCTATGGCGATGGGTACGAATAAACGATCTCCCTTGCCCTCAGTCCAAACATTAATGACGCCATTCACCGTTCTTATCAGTGGCATATCGCACCGTGCGCAGTACGGACGGCTTCTGCGGTTACTCGTTCAAGGTCGTTGATTAGAACTATTATTGTATATACATGTATTGTATAATTTTATAAGCCCCTAGGATACCTCGGCGCAAGCTGTTAACGCCACACGTTAACATTCGCTAGCATCTGCTTTAAATTTGGCGTCTGCTAGGGAGGGAAATATAGTAATATTATTAAGTCTATGTATTATGTATGCTTGTTACTGTTTATTACAGTGTTTAACGACACTGCACCATTGTTTTCAAAGACGATTATATATAGTGTCGCCCCCTCCTTTATCTAGGCTTGGGACTGGCAGTGGCATAGTGCAACCAGTGGCTGATTTAAATCAAATGTAGGCTAAAATAATGTAGATGATCCTACTCGATAGATCATCATTATAGTTGCTGTCTTGCTGGTTCGGTTTCAGAAATCCTTCACTCCGAAGATCTCGGACACGAGGAAGCGAGCACGCAGCGTTCTCTGCAAGGTCAAAGGAGATCCGAAATACTTTGATTTCTGATGAGCAGGTCAGTCTCTTCTTTTTTACCACTCTACAATATCTAGCCTACATACAACAACGATCCGGAATGACCTCCCTCTAGGGGAGCTTCGATGTTTCCGACGGTCTTTTCCTCTCTCTCTCTCTCTCTCTCCCCTATGCTCTTTTATCCCATCAAGACTATTCTGTTCAGCTGTGCTGGAATTGGGAACCTCTAGGCCTATGAGTAGTTTTCTTGAAGCGGTATGTGCTAGGTCTGAATGAGTTTGGGCTAAGTAGTAGGAGACACTAAGAGTCACCTTAGACATGGCCTACCCCTGAGTATATAGTGCCATCGTGTAAGACCACCTTTCTTTATCAAATCTTCGTACCTTTAAATCCCATAGACCTACCTTCAAATTCTAATAGGCCTAATCGTCCGGAACATGCCTCTTTGCTAACTTCACAAGTCTTTACTGTTTCATGGTCGAGTTTAATTTATTTGAAATAAAAGCAAGGTGAGCTTTGTTCCGTTCATTCCCGGCCTAACGTTTCATTCCCGAATCTAAAACTGACCTACCCGACATCATCTAATTTTTGCATGCTTCGAATGACATCGAAATGTAATGTTGTTTCTTTAGAATTGGCGTGAAAGACAACTCCAGAATTTGGCCAGCGGAACTCATTTCGAAAAATAAACTATTATACTACTGCTCTTCAGTTAACTCCGTTAACTTTGTGTAATTTATTTACCAATTTGTTTTGTTTACGAGAAACGTAGTTTGTGGAATTATAGGTTATCGATGCTATAGGCTATACAGAAAAGCTTTCAAGTCCGCAGTGGAAATAAGTAAATAATACGAGTATATTATTTAGTATTGATATTATTTCTTAGACATTAACATGTTAATTGGCTTTGGCTTCATAATTATTATACGAACTAACCTTTTGTTCGCCGGTCGGAAGAATTTACAAGTTTTGTTCGATTCTATTAACAGTGTAGACCTATAAATAGTCCCTGCATGGACCGCTAATTGACTTTGAAAGTTCGAATTATCGCTCAGTTAGGGCATCCCAGGATTCCTTGGGATAAATCCCCAGGATTCTTTAGAGAAAAGTCCTATAATTCTCTGGGGAAAACCCAAGGATTCCTTGAGGCATATCAGACGTCAGCGAGTAGCTAGGGCTACGTAGGCCTACACCGCTTGCATTACGAGACTACTTCCTCAACCATGATACTGAAGTTGCTTTTAATATCTCCCTAATAAGTAGTAGTTACTTTGGTCACATCATGAGGAAGGAAAACTGTCTGGAGAAGGATATAATCACTGGAGAAACGGAGGGAAAAGGAGACGTGGAAGACCGCGTAGAATGTGGATCGACGATGTGAAAGAATGGACCGGGTTGACAATGGAGCAGGCGATTCGAGCGGCGCAGCAGAGATCTACTTGGAGACAAAATCGTCCTTTGTGCCGCCAAAGTTCAGAACGAATAAGGCACCGACGACGACGAATAAGTAGCCTACTTTTCAGTTGAGTAACATGCTAAACTATCAGCGTCATCATATTTTTTGGCAAACGACCGGATTTCTTGAAAAAGTCTTTCAAGTTGACGAACTTATTGTAACTTCCCTAACCGGAAGTAGCGTCTAACTCGTCGGCGGCCATGGACCAATAATTATTATAGACGAAACTTTATCAATCCAGTAGAATTAATACACATCAGTGGTTTTTTAATGCTTAATTTGCCGGAAATTAGCAGCATAGCTTTGAATTACTTTAGGTGCACTAGATAATGACGTCACGTAGGTAGGCCTACTCGCATTTCAAACACAGTAGTTAGGATTATCCATTGCAATTTCTATTCATTCTTGTTTACACTTCTTGTGACTATGGAAACGTTGTAGCCTACATGTAGGCCTTATGTCGTTATTTAATTAAAAGGAAATAGGACATAATGTAGGCCCTGACTTAGGCTAAAACTTCTGTCGCTTAATGCACAAGCATGGGCACCCACACGCGTTTAGAGAAAGAGGGGGTACTTGGAATATGTTTAGCCAGTTAATTCGGGGTTCTATATGTACCCTTACGGCTTTAACTAGCCTACTAGGCCTATAGCCTACATTATGGTCCTTGGCAAATTTCTAATTTCTTGGCACCAAAGCACTAGCCTGATGATACACAAGGCGAAACTGAGAAATTTACACTCTGTGCAAAATACCTAGGCTATGTTCTTAATTTTCTACTTTGCATTTTTCGAGCTATTGCTTAAAGAATTAACCGTGACCATTGTGTGTTATCTCATCTGCAAAGATATCTGCAGGCGCTCATGTGCGCAAGACATCATTGAACAGTGAACCAACGCCAAGTTGAAAATATTATAGATCAATTGTTCAATATTTGTGGGTAGGCTAACGGTGGTGTACAGGTATGTTCGGTGTCATGGAGTCGGAAGGTTGTGGTTTCAAATCCATCTCAAGCCCCTGCGTGTGGACCCTGAGTAGCCTAGCTACTTGAAGATGATGACGATGAAGATTTTCACAATAAAGCAATAATGATACTAATGAAACACAAAGTGACATTAGAAATTTACATTCTAGAAACCTCTATCGAAAATAACCATGTTATTAATTTCCTGTTTTGAATTTTTTCTAACTCTTCTTGGGAAATTTAATCGCAGCCATTTTGCTTTGTCCCCTCCTGCAAAATATTTGCTGGCGCCCATGGTCACAGGTAAATAGGTCCAGCCTATCAATATCCGATTAATCTATGAAGCGCCTTTACAACTATTCAGAGCGCTCGATCCGACCCAGACACGGTCAAAGAGCCTGCAAGAGGAAAGTCGCAATCGTAATCTCGAGACTTCTACAGCGCCCACTAAAGCGAAGTCGTGGGAACCAGCTTATTCACAGCCCCAGTCTACATGTATAGTTCATGACAAAGGTTAGACAAGTTCCGACTCCGCCACTGGTTACACTCTGCAAGTGCCAGTCCAAAGCCTGGATAAAGAAGGAGGGCGACACTAATCATTTTATATGGAAGTATCGCTAAACATTCAACGGTCAGTCCCGCGGAAGGGAAATGGGCCAGAGGGGGGAAATCGAGGCTATTATTCCAAACAGAGGGACCCACAATCTGTCTGATGGTTGTGCATGCATGTACACTCACGGTGTGCACGACTGCACGTGCGCGCCGATATACGCCATCTCTCGAATCCATATTCAAATGACTTGCCGTAGCCCGTAGGCCTATAATTATGGTGGC
This sequence comes from Lumbricus rubellus, assembly GCA_945859605.1. Lineage (NCBI taxonomy): Eukaryota > Metazoa > Annelida > Clitellata > Crassiclitellata > Lumbricidae > Lumbricus > Lumbricus rubellus. The sequence continues at coordinate 4,957,594 of OX243822.1, forward strand.
ACCGACACATTAGGTGCAAATCGTTTAAGCAGAGGCAGAGATGTTTCGCAAACTATAGCCTGAGAAGCAGCTATGGGCATGGCCATGCAGTGCTTAAAGTGTAGAAAAAGAAGTGCCTGAACGCTAGGCCTAGTCTACGTCAAATCAGCAAGTTTCATTATAAACTAGCTGTACCCAGCCACGCGTTGCTGTGGCAGAAAAGACCCCCTTCCCTCCCCCTTCCCATCCCCCGCCCCTCCCCTCCCTCTCTATTATCCCCTCCACCTCCCCTCCGCCTCCCCTCCGCCTCCCCTCCCCTCCCCTCTCCTCCCCTCCTTTCCTCTCCCCTCCCCTCCCCTCCCCTCCCCTCCCCTCCCCCCCCCTCCCCTCCCCTCCCCTCCCCTCCCCTTCCCCTCCCCTCCTCCTCCCCTTCCCCATCCCCCTCCCTCTTCCCCTCCGCTCCGTCCACCTCCGACTCCGCTCGTTTCGTCCCTCAGACCATCCTTTACTGACAGCGGATAGAGCCCAAGAATTTTTGAAGGCCGTAACGTAATTATTTATCGAGTCGCTTATGACGTCAGGGGACGCGCACTCATTAATGCTTAGTCACTTTGTTTCGGGTAAAGACGATTCTGAAATTTTGGAAGCGTGCCGTTTCGTTCAAATTGCAAATGGCGGGCGAACGGATTGCAAAGTTCACTTTTTGTGGAAACGATTGGGTTTTTTTCGGGAAAAGAAATGTCGTGACCTTGCGGTATCGGAATGGAAGGTTTTGGTAAATTTTCAAAACAATTGATGCGACAGTTTCGGCGTGATCGTGACCGCAGGATCGCAAAGTTTCATTTTTATTTATATAGATTAATAACGTCACTGTGTGATAACAATTAAAAATCATTATAATAACACGCTTGGGTCTTGGGAATAGGCCTATAGTGAAACCAGTGGCAGAGTTGTGTACTAAATTTTAATCAGTAGGCCTAGGCCTATCAATTTATTGAAGCTTTCCAGCGGAGCGTCCGCGTATCACTGTACCCTAACACAGCAACGTTTAATGGAAAACAAAAACCCGAAAACTGGGGATTCCGCCAATTTCCGCGCGTGATAGGCCTAGGCCTATACGAAGGCTACTCTGTGAATTACGCGTAGGGCCAATAATTTTTTCCCACACAGTCAGTGACGCGACGGCTACTGTAGGCCTAACAGTCCGTGAACTAAAATGCGATTTCACATGGTCAACACAAAGGCAACTCATCACTGATTATCATTACGACGTTGCAGTCATATCGAAGATGATTGGCGACTTTAACGTCATAATTATAGACAACACGGGTGAACGCACACTAGGCGCAAAGGGGGGGGGGGGCACTTGCTTCCCCCGAGAAATTGGCACCTATCCTTTAGCTACTATAATAACATTCTTGGCAATAAAGGCTCTAAGATCTTTGCTAATAATAGGCCCACTGATGATAGGCCTACGGTAGGCCTCCCAAACTCCAGACCCAGACGACACTCGCCTTAGTAGCTGCTACATCCCTCTGATCTTATGGTATTAGGGTAACTGGACTCGGACCACCTCTGGTCCAGGCCTACTCTTGCGGGGCAACTTTTTGACTCAGCGCTCGTGAATAAGCTGGTGCCCCGCGATTGGTCTTCCAAACTGTTTGGAGATTGCGATTACGAAAATAATTGGAGACTTGCTTGAAAAATACCGATGATTCTGATTTACCGCTTTGCATTTTCAAGCTCTTGCTAACAAAATTTAAATGCAACGATAGACTATAATATTGCGTTTCCTGCATAGCCTACATAGCCTACATAGGGTACATACTATACATAGACTATCTGCGAGCGCCCACCAAAGCACGGCTTCCCTAATAATAATTATTATAAAGTGTCCTAACTTCTCCAATAAATTCGCGTAGGCCTAAGGGTCGCAACGTTGGCCACAGTTTGTAATTACACGCCTACTACATCAATACTTGCACTTTGGTTCTGCCAGTAGGGGCCTAGCTTATGAAAGGAAGAGGACGACGCCAATGGTATTTTGTTGTCAACAGACTTTTCGTAAAACTGAAACTAAAATGCGACACACTGTTGTTGGCGACCGGAAGTCCAGCCCCCAACCGGAAGTTGGTGTTGCGTGCAAGTCGAAGACGACGCTTGAAGTAAACAACTAAAAAATAATCGGCTCAGTGTCGTCTCCGAGTCCTAAAACTCACCACTGCAACGCAGAATTTATTAAACGTACAATGTGTTGCATCGTAATAGCATTTTTACGACCACGAATATTTCTGCTGTACAGTGCTGTTTGACCGAATTTCGTTTGAAGAGCAAAATTTGAAAATGTGCGTTACATACTTACCTAGTTAAACCTTGTGCTCAACATCACTGATGCTCCGGCGCCCGACAGCGTACTTGTTTGTACCAAGGATAACATATTTTTAACGACCTATCGCTACGGTGAATGACGTCATTCAACATCAGCGCCTCTAATGAACTTACTGCATTCCTGCATAATCGCATCAAACTATGCAGAATCAGCGCAAATATCATACTTATTGTCGAAAAGAACTAAATTAAAACGCATACAAATTTATTTTTGAGTGGTGTTGTCTTTGTAAGGGCATTTGCGCAAGTTGAGGTCAGAAGTAAACTGCGTTTGATTATTGACGTAATGGAGCGTGGAGTCCGCAAATGTAATCGTGGCCTCATTGTGGGTCGTGGTCTTAGCACTGGTCGCCATTATATTTTCATTCGTTTTTCTTTGATTATTCTTGGTGGAATTTTGAACATGTCTAGTAATTTCAATTCAGTTTTAATCTGTGATTTCTGCCGTTAGGACGTTAGCGTTACGATGAAGGCTGGCGCAGAATGACGATGAACCAGTTTAATATGACGGAAAACGGTTGCAGCTTAGAAGACTGTCATACCAATCTATTCGCCTTGGTCAGTATCCCACGGCTCGTGAATTTGTACCATCGCTGAATATAATCCGTATGCTAAGTCTTGTTAATAAACCGACTTCCATAGCGCGATTCTTTCGGAAGATCCGTCCATACGTTCGGACCGAATTCCACCCGTTTTAAAAACTTCACGGAACTTCGTTTATGAACTGTTTTTAATGATCGTTTTGCTTCTCAATCGTGTTACTTCATGCTAATGTGTTTGCCTTCCCCGAGTTTTTCGTAAGCGTTTGCTGCTGGGTCATTTCACGTCAACTCAACCAGTAAAATGACAATTTGCCACCACACCCCTTTGGATTTTTCTGAAAATTTTTGTACATAAACTACATGCAATATAAGGAATAACAGTGAAATTTTGAGCAAAATATCTCAAAATTTGACCGAGATATTAATTTTTGAAGTTAATGATCAAAAAACGTACTGCGAGAAAACGGCATGAACCACCACGAATTCCACCCGTTTTAAAAACTTCACGGAACTTCGTTTATGAACTGTTTTTAATGATCGTTTTGCTTCTCAATCGTGTTACTTCATGCTAATGTGTTTGCCTTCCCCGAGTTTTTCGTAAGCGTTTGCTAGCACTTGACTGTGATCAAGATGGTTTCGCTAATGCATTTTAAACCATCTATATGCTACAAGTTGTAAGGTAGCGATCCGTCTGTACAGTAATTCATTTTTCTACTAATGATTGGACATACGAGCAAGTCATACAAATCCAGATTCGATATTTTTGTACAGATCTACAGTTCTACACCATGCTTTTCAACTTTGCATTAATTAACCGAATTAAAAGTCTTTTTTGTCCAATGTGCATTTTGTACGGGGAGTACCCAAATCTGAGTTGAAACTCAATTCCCAAAAAGTGGTGTAAGTTCAAGATTTGCCAAATTCCCCAAACAGCTTTTCTACAAAGTTTACAATTGCCAAAAACTAGCATGGGTTGATTGGCGAATATCCTGATTCGCATATTAAAAATAGATTTGGGAAAGTTAGATTTGTGCTCTGTTTCTTCCACTTTAAAAAGAAACATGAGCGTTGGGTGGAAATTTAAAATTGGGGTTTGATGGATTAATTACGCACTCAGCTGTGTAGCTGGTGAGCATGAAGTATTCTGGCAATGGCTCTGATCTCGATGGTCAGTTCTTAAACTGTAAAGTGTTATTATTTTCGTTAATCCGACTTCTATTTAGCCAGATTTCTTTTCGTCAATCCATCTTGTATTTGAACCGAGGCTGAAGCACACATGCAGCACTTGGCGAATAAAGTATGACGCTAAAATACACGTTTACCTTCTGACAACCAAGACAGATGCTGTAGTATTGGATGATGCCAGATGGATATGGATAGCTGAACGAAGAGGCTGAATTGAAAACAAAGTTGAGATGCTGTACTTTTGAGCCTAGGTGCCTAAAGGGACAGAGAACCAAAAGAAGCTATTATGACAATGTCAGTTGAACTGACAATGGGAGAGACAATTGGTATTGTGCAGTTGACTGTGCCACCGAGAATGCAGTGGATATGGTTTTGTCTTTTCTGATTCTCTTATTTGCAGCTGCATTACACCATGCAAAACCAGATCGGTCCACATGACAGAGAGTCACAACAGAAACTTAATACACGCCATGTGTCATTAGCATGCTCTGCTTTCAAAAGTCTGGTATTGACAATGATCTTTGGTAAACATTGAGTTCCTTATTGATGCAACATCTTTTCATTGTCATATCCCATCTTGCAAAGATACTAAGTACTAGTATGCTAATTCTGTCCTGAAAAAGTCTGGCCTAGAAACGTTAGGTAAGCTATGACTGCCCTGGAATCTCTGTCATCATGTGACGACGATATTGTTGTCGTCCTTTGACCCTTCTATCTGTTTTGCACATGTATACCCTCTGAAATTCAAGATCTGACTATTTTGCGATAGCAGTGGTCATTTGGATCATTCGAGTATTATAAGCCGATTAATTTAATTAAATGTCATTAGCTTTCCTAAGAAAATACAAAGTGATGTGTTGATCTAGTTTTTAGATGATATCAATCAGTTTAACAAAACCTTTGGCCATCCTGTCTCTCGCATGTCTTTTAAATTTCAACGTCTACATACAGTCTTGTGATAGTAAGTGGTTAGTTTGAAAGTGATGTGTATTATCAATAGCAGTGCTATTTAATTAAATGTTGTAATAACTGGTTAATAAAAGAACTAAGAACTGGCATATGCAAATACTTAGAACTAATAAGTATTTAGAACTGGTAAATACAAGAACTAAGAACTGGTAAATGCAAGAACTAAGAACTGACAAAATGCAAGCATGTAGAATATGTGAATGCAAAAGCTAAGAACTGGTAAATACAGGTGCTTAGAACTGATAGGAATTTAGAACCGGTGAAATACATGTGCATTTAGAATTGGTAAATACAAGGTATAAGAACTGGTGACTACAAACTGCCAATGCCTGTTATCAGCATGCCTTTTAGCCACTGGTGATTCTTCTAGTTTGCCATCTACAGGTTGTTTTGTTAATTTACGTAATTATAGTTATTATTGACATCTGGCATCATATCTATAGACTAGCAGAGGTCACTCGTATTTATTTGTTCTTGGAGGTGTTCTGTATAAACATTCAATTTTAGTTGCAATTATATTATTAATAGATGAACGTTGTTAAGTATTACCAGCCTAAGTGACAACTAATATTTTGTTGCGTGGTAAGAGCCTTGTTATTACTGACAGATTGGTAAAGTATTGTATGGTGTTAGTAATCGCGAACTTCATTAGATGTTACTAAGCTTGTTAACAGCATTTTTTTGTTGTTGAATGTTATTAGTCTTGTATTAACTGATTTTAATTTTGAGCAGCGATGTTAAGAACCTTGGCATATCAAAGCATGGAGTTGCAACATTGATACTTCGTTGAATTTGGTTAACTGATAATTTTTGAATGGCAATGTTAACACGTTGGCATACTTATAAAACAGCCTAGGTGGCAACTGGTATTTTGTTGCATTTTATGAGACCTGCAGTATTAGCTGGTAATCTAGGACGATCTTGAAATCAATGAATTGATTCAATTTATTTGAGGTACTGGCTGAAACATGCATCTTAAGCAGACAATATTGTTCACGGCATTTGCATGTAGACGCCTCAACTCAAATATGAAATATATGTTAATATAGACGTGCTTCCAGTAGAGAATACGTATATATGAAGTTACGGTGATCTTTAATAGGTACTGAAAAGTTTTTTATGTGTGTGTGTGTGTGCACTTGTTGTAGCGTCGCTTGAAGAATCTACTCAGAAGCGCACCCAACTACAGTGCGGACACTGAATCGTAGTTCCACGCCGAAGCGCTCGAGGAATCGCGAGTGAAGGACTTGCTCAAGGTCCATAAGTGGCGGCGGCTTGACTCGAGGTGGATTCGAACATGCAACCCTTTTGGCTACGCCACTGTGCACCGTGTGGTTTGGTGATTTGTGGTCTAGCTTGAGGGAGTGAGAACAGTTCATTGTTTGTGTAATTGCAAAGCTGTCTACTCAGTTGGTAGTTAAGTTTAATTAAGATTACTGCATAAATTGTAAATGTAAAGCGCAGTGCGTCCTGCAGGCGTTTCATTAAAGAAAAGATTATTATTATTATATAAATGCGAGAAATAAATGAATAATTAAATGACGATGTGCACAATGTCTTGTTTGCAGACTGATCTTACGGGTATAAAGTGGCAGCGGCTGAGCGCGCAGACCGATGCGTGTATCGTCGATCCGACGGAGGACTCCGTTCTTCTTTCCTATTCGAAATGCATCCAGTCGGACATCCTGTGCGTGTGGAGACGCCAGCGTCCGGACACCAAGCTGCCCGACCAGCTCATGTCCAACCCGAAGGAGCTGTGGATCTTCTGGTACGGCCAGGATCCGCCCGCCAACCTTTCCAGCCTCATTTCTCCGGAACTTGCTGGTAAGTGTTGTATTGTATTGCGTATGACCATGTATGTTTGTAAAGCAATTTTCTCAGCAGAAGCCTTTCAGAAGCGCTTTTCTGTTGTGAAGTCCACGGCTGAAATATTATTGATTTTGTTACTGAAAGCTTGTTGACAAGTTCTCGATTTTCTGGAAATTGTTACCCACGCTAATGTTCTTAAATCCTTCGTAGGCATTGTTTGGAAGAACTTTACCAGTTACTCGGTTAACGATAAATCCCTTTTTATGGTCTTATCTGATTCTTTGGGATATTATTGGTGAGACTTATTTGGGTAAAACTGTTCAGTTTTAGCTACACTAGTTGTTCATTTGCTCCTCCAGTCTTAGAATTCTGATAAATATGGTCATGTCCTGGTGGGACAACTAAAAAAAACTGCAAATTATGCAACACTTCTATATTATGCAACACTCTGGTCTCTTTCAGCCTCCTTGCATCGCCCTCTTTGCTCTTCAAACAGATTTGTTCTTCTAGTTTCTCATATTAGAACAGCTACGACTCAGTCCCGGTCTTTTACCTCAGCTGCTCCCTCTCTTTGGAATATGCTGTCCCCCATCTTCTCGATCCAAATTCCCTCCTTCCTCATTTTCTTTTCTCTAAAGTTATATCTTCTCTCATGGTCTTGCGCACCTTGGGAGCACCTATGAACGGTTGATGCTATTAGAGGAGCTCTGTAAATGTCTGAATACTATACAATACGATGTACCAGTGGTATACTTTCGCTCTTTATAATGTTATGTAATACATGTGAGTGAACATAATTAAAGTAAATATTAGACTGAAGAGATTATATATCTTGTCAAACTGATTCAGTTGTGACTTTTACAAGTGGTCTCTGATGTTGGACCTCATGAACACTTGCAATACATTACATTACTATTCAAACATAGGCTGCTTACTTACTTACCTTACATTGTAGCACTAAGAAACAATGCAAAACACTGAAAATCAAAGATAATTTCTTGCTTGCCACATTCAGATACTAGTTTTAGCCTACATATATGCAAGAATTTAATCCAATAACAAATATTCGTGCACATGACTGCTCTCTGAACATACCCTGCTGTGCAGTTTCTGGATAGCCTGTTGCATACCTGATTGCATTAATACTTATAAAAAAACCACCTGAAGAGTTAGTTATCAGCGTGGTTGTGTCCTTTAAACGAGTCGAAAGCAGCATTAAATCCAGATCAGAAACAAACGAACTGTAAACACTTGCAAGCAGGCAAACACGAACAGACTTCTTCACGGCGTTTATAGCAAACGAGCAAACCCCGAATGTCGGTCAAATAGACATGGGCGGAAACCTGGGGGGGCAGGGGGACGGTCCCCCCAGCAGAGGTGTTGGAGGGGGGACGGCCCATGCATTTGTTCCTCCTCAATCGTTGAGCGTCAGGACTAAAAAAAGGTCATCGTTCGTGCCCCCCCGCCCCCCCCCCCATGTCTCCGCCCAGGTTTTTGCCCATGCAAATAGATCTGGCGAATACCTATGCTCGATAGAACTGACTTTGATAGATGCATGTGGGATTAGGCAGATGGTTCAAGACTTCAGATGTTCTGAGCAAATCCTTAACATCGTGTTGGCCCTGTTGGGGTAGGCTGACTTGACAGACTGATGCATCATTGCATCACATGAATTTAGAAAGCTCCGTGAGTTTGTTACTTGCGTTTCTCGCTGCAACTTGGGCAAAGCTTTGTTTGATCTCACGTACAATAATGAAGAAACATTTGGTTACTGTCGACTTTCTGTTTAGCAGGCATTGCAAGGAATTAGTAGCTACTTTTGTGCAGTCACCGTGTCGTAACCTGCCATGGCAAAGCTTTCGGTGGATTGAAATTTATAAAATCACTACCCGTGGTAGAGATTAGTTTTAGGATTTTTGCTTTAAATACCGGTGATAGCTGAGATATAATGAGTTACTTTTACCAGCATATTGTTGTTGGGAAACTCAAGTAATAAAGGAGAGGATCAGCTGCCCACTGTTGTATGCCAAGAATAGGAAGATGAAGCTGTTTACACTTTATGGCCACGTCTGCATTTCGGGATTAGTTTAAGGTATTGCTCAATGCTTGGTTAGCATGCTTAGCTGTCAATTGAGAGGTTGTGGGTTGCAAAGACCCACCATGGCAGAAATTTGTGTCGAGATTTCTGCACCGCTGGTCAATTCAACTGTGATGGCACGCGGGCCATCCGCTGTTGGTGGGACGGTGATATGGCGAAGGAGAGGACTGGCCACAAACCTTAATAAGCTGTTCTGTTATCCTGCCACCCTCGATCCGAGGGTCGGCCGCATCATGTACAATGTTCCTCCAACGCTTCCTGTCCTCGGTCAATCTTTAATGATCTTAACAAGCTGAGTCTAATGGAAATGAACTTACTGAAACTTCAGGCTGCTTCAAAACTTGCTTATGGGACTACTCTTCTTCAAAATCGCTGCTCTTTTATTTGTTCACTTGTTCTGCTACATATTGAAGCCTCAGATTCCTGGTTCCTGGTCTGTGAATGTCCTCGTCAGACATTAGTATCATGACAGTGCAGCACCTTCTTTATTAAATGTGATTTTTTACGATTCGTTTTTCAGAGACGGAGTCTGGGTCGTGGGAGAGCGGACTGACGTACGACTGTCGCACGCTACTCTTCAAAGCTCTTCATAATCTGATTGAACGGTTCGTCGTATAATTCATTTTTTACCTTCGTTGCATTCATTGCTACCTTTGTTGCATTCATTATTTATATTTGTATCATTCATTGTTTACCTTTGTATCATTCATTGTTTACCTTCGTTGCATTCATTGTTACCTTCGTTGCATTCATTGTTTACCTTCGTTGCATTCATTGTTTACCTTCGTTTCATTCATTGTTTACCTTTGTATCATTCATTTTTTACCTTCGTTGCATTCATTGTTTACCTTTGTATCATTCATTTTTTACCTTCGTTGCATTCATTGTTTACCTTTGTATCATTCATTTTTTACCTTCGTTGCATTCATTGTTACCTTTGTATCATTCATTGTTTACCTTCGTTGCATTCATTGTTTACCTTCGTTGCATTCGTTGTTTACCTTCGTTGCATTCATTGTTTACCTTCGTATAATTCATTGTTTACCTTCGTTGCATTCATTGTTTACCTTTGTATCATTCATTGTTTACCTTCGTATCATTCATTGTTTACCTTCGTTGCATTCATTGTTTACCTTCGTTGCATTCATTGTTTACCTTCGTTGCATTCATTGTTTACCTTCGTATCATTCATTGTTTACCTTCGTATCATTCATTGTTTACCTTCGTTGCATTCATTGTTTACCTTCGTTGCATTCATTGTTTACCTTCGTTGCATTCATTGTTTACCTTCGTTGCATTCATTGTTTACCTTTGTTGCATTCATTGTTTATCTTCGTATCATTCATTGTTTACCTTTGTTGCATTTATTTTTACCTTTATATAATTAATTGTTTACCTTCAAATGTATAATTCATTGTTTGCCTTCGTATCATTAATTGATAGTTAATCATATGCATCATTGAGTGTGTGTAGTTGCAGTTTAACGTCACTGTGTGGTAACAATGACCATTAGCGACGCCCTCCTTCTTTATCCAGGCTTGGGACTGGCACTGGCAGAGTGCAACCAGTGGCGGAGTTATATGCATCATTATTAATTATTATACATAAATCTTTTGAACCTCTGATTAAGAAAAGTTGTGCAAGATGAGTGCCCTGCTTTATAGAAATTATTAATTGAGCATCATGATCCATCCTTATATAGCATTTGTGGGCATCGTTTTAAAGGTGTCTAGCAAGCGTATTGCCTGTCAACAGTTTTGTTCAGCTGTGTCCGTGTCTTATACTGTGAGTTTTAGAATTCCTGTGTACGTTGTAGATGCCTTTTGTCACACAATTTTGTGCGAGTTGGGAAGTGGTTTGTGCAGCCGTGTAGTCAGCAGGAAGGACGATGTGAAAGCAGGCAAGTTGTTCCGCTTTGTCTGCAAACTCTGTTTTTTGTTTTTTGTTTGTATGTGCAGTTGTTATAGCGCCCCTTCAAGCTCTTACTACTCAGAGGCGCTCCCGAATGCAGAGCGGACACTGCAACAGAGTTTCACACTGAAGCGCTGAGCAATTGTGAGTGAAGGACTTGCCCAAGGTCCTTACGCGGCGAGGTGGATTCGAACCTCGGACCTTCCGGCTCCAAGGCAACGACGCCACCACTAGACCACCGCGCCCCACAAAGGAGGCATTTAGATCACATCTCAAGACTTATCTGTTTATACAATCATGTAGCTGTCGTTAACTTTTTAAACTTGTGTTCAGCACAATTTTCTTCTGCCGAGCTGCAGTGCTATACAAGTCATTTTGTTTTTCTTCTTCACAATCTTCAATTAATTTCAAGCTGGATGATTAAAGTTCACATTACAAAGGGATGATCACAAGTTATCGCAGAAGTTGAATTAAAACTGCCAGCCGCTTTGCAAGGCGCTCATCGCGTCCTAAGCCTACTGCTCAGTTTACCGACGCCTGCCAGGTGGAAGGCTGAATGGAGTTTTGGGAGGGTAACAGGAAGTGATCCTGCATCCGTGCATCCTTTGTGCCAGAGTGTTACCAGTACCCTAACCTCTTCCCCTAAATACAATATGACTCCGGTAATCAATTGTTATCACCTGTTGATACAGAACTTTGAATTTAACTGTAAGCACCCACGCAATGCACCATCATCATGTCCTACTGGTCAATTTACCAACGCCATCTGCCGAATGGAAGGTTGAGTGGTGGTTTATTATGGTTGCGTTTACATTTATGTGTGTTATGTGGTTGCAGAGCGAATCTGTCGATAAGTTTCCTCTTCTTCCTGCATGGCGAGAGCACGGTGTGTGCGAGCATTGACGTACGCCAACATCCTCCGTTGTACAGTCTGCACACGTCGCATGTCACAGTCGCTTCGCAGTATTCTCAGGGTGTGCAAGGTCAGTGCAGTTTATTGTCAATGTATACAGTTGGGCATTCATAAATAAGTTGGTATGTATAAATGGCCTTTATTACTCTATAATTAGCAGACGCACAATGGGACATTGAGCAATAATGCGATATTGCATATTGAAGTAATAATAAAGTATTGTATTAGTAATATAAATGAAAAATAAAGTTAGACAAATGTTAATAATAATATTGTAAAGCATTCTACACTGTGCCCCATAAAAAAACACACCAAAAAACTTTGTCATGAAACGCATGTAAGTCTAATGTTAAATAAGAAAAAGTAATGTTTCATTTAAGAAGATGTTCGAAGTGCAGGCTCTCAGCCTTGGCTGCCACTGTTCAATAGCTTTGTCAATGACACTCTGCTTCAACTGTGCCCACACAACGATGAGGCGCTCCTTCAACTCGTTGATGTCCCGTATTGCTGTCTGGTAGACGCGTTCCTGTATTAGACCCCAAATTCTGTAGTCAGCGGGATTGAGGTCTGGTGAGTTTGCTGGCCAGAGTTCCGGTCCAATGAAGCTTGGGGTTTCACGTCGCAGCAACGCAATGGTGTCCTTTGCGCGATGTGCTGGGGCGCTGTCCTGCTGGAGAATGAATAAGTCGCTTACTAATCTCTGTTTAAATGTTTCCAAGCACGCCTACTCTGCGTCACTGCCTCCAACAGCAACCACTTCTGTGAGTAAGTAAAATGTAAAATATTTTGTGGCAAAATTAATTGAGAAACAGCGTACAAACTTTTATTACAATTGGCTTAGTTTTATAGAAGATTTTTGAAAAGTATTTTATGTGTTTTTTTATGGGGCACAGTGTAGTAATTAATTAAACCAATTCTTGTGAGAAGGACGTAGAACTTCAATGTGTGCAAGGTACACAATGGGACGTCGAGAAGTATTACAATATTACTTACACACCGAAGTAATAATAAAGTATAGTAATGTAAATGAATGTTAAACAGATATTAATAAGTGTAAAGCATTGTAGTAATGAAACCCTTTCGTGTGAGAAGGTCAGAACATGGAGCTTCATAGTTGTGAGAATGTGGATGCAAAGACTATTGTGATTCATGAACTTAAATGACGTTTTAGCCAAGGCGGTCCTAGCTAGCGGGACTATTCTTACCTGGTTGTCTCTATGGCTCGATCTTCCACAGTTCTGCATAGAAGTTTTGCCATGGTCGGTCCGTCTTTCTGTAATAAGTTACCTAATAGTCTCCGTAATGAACTTCTTTGTCTTTCTTTGCCCCTTTTCTGCAAGCATTTGAAGACCATCCTCTTTGATTATGGTTTGGTGTCAGGTCGGGAGTGCCTCTGACTAGTTCTCTTGAAGTGGTGCTATATAAATGTGTGATTACAATTTACAATTACAACTATTGTTACCTGGCTTGTTGCAGTGTTGTTGGCACCGTATGGAATGTCCGGGTCACTGACCGGAAGGTCGTTTGCCGAGTCGGACCAGAGAGCGCAGAAGATGTTGGACGATTGGAGAAGGTTCTTCTGCTTTCCGAAAGCGGAGAACCAGGGCATGGTGGAAGAGGGAAAGGAATTGCCGGCTGCCGTTGAAGTTATCGTCGGTATGATTCATCACATGTCCCTTTCCATTTCTTTCTACTGGATAAAGTTGATTCTGCTGTGGCATGATTGGAACTAAACATATGCATGTTGATGATGATGATGACAACGACGACTATTATGACGTTGATAATTTCTGCTGAGTTAACATTGAAGAAAATGATAGCAGCATTCCTAATTATTATGATGACAAATTGATAAAAATTATAGTAAAATAGCTGTTGATAAAATGATTATTGGTAGCAAATGATGATTATGATGATGCTTTTGATGATGATGATGACGACAATGATGATTTGATCATGCTTTTGATGATGATGCTGTTTATTATTATAATTATTTTTATTATTGTTTCTGGTGAGTTGACACTTCGGGACATGGATTACCACACTCATGACGATAGTGATAACAATAAATAAAGTAAAATAAAAATTATTCTAGGATAAATTATTTAAAAACTAAAATAATAACAATGATGCTGATTATGATCAATGATCATGGTAGCGATTATAATAATTAATAACAGTTAATGGTGATTAATTATTGATGATAATATATATTAACAATGCATCTCTAATTGTTGAATTAATGATGCTGATAATAACAATGCATAGATCTCTAATTGTTGTTGATTGCAGCCGGTATGCGGCTGTGCTATCCGAGCAGCTTCGTCTTCCTCACTGGTGAGACGTTGGACCTTTTGTCTCGCAACCATTCCAGCCTCTGCGACGGAGGAACAGGAGGAGACGGCAGCAGCAGCAGCAGCAGCGGTGCCATCCACTCCTCATCATCCTACTCCGCTTCCTCCTCATCCTCCGGACCGCTTCCAGATCTAAAGGCAAAGTCGTCGTCGGCCGGTCAGGCCGCAAAGCTCTTGGCGAAGACGGAGGTGATCAGCAAGAAGGTTCTCGCGCAGAGGGTCATCGAAAGGGCGTGGCAGGACAGCACGCTGACCAGCGGACTCGTCTCGAATAGGTCAGTCTAGTGCCACTCGAAGGGTGGTCCGCGGCGGATCAGTGCCGAGTCCGCGAGGGACTGGGATGTGCGGGACGATAAGTGGAAGAAATGTTTTGATTGTGCTCGATAATATGTTTTGAGTTGTGCGGTGATTTGGAAATTTATATAGCGCAACTTTGAGTGGGATTCATCTTGGTGCTTTCGATTTACCTTGATGAAATGATTGAATGGAATTGTTCTTGTACGTTTGTGGAAGAGGGAGGCAAGGGGGGGGGGTGGAAGTCTGAATTTTTAGATACCATGTCTCATTTGGCAGCAGTTTGTTTGTAAAGGATGCCCATTTCTTGGGATCTCTGTTGGGGTATGGTAATTGGCACTCACCTTTAATGTAGTGCAAATGAAAACGAGTTTGATCCCTTCTTTCTCCCCTCTCCCCTCTTACCTGTGACGTTTACTGTGTACTAGTGTGTAGGTACCTTGAGCAAGTCCTTCACTCACAATTGCGATGATAGTTAGACACCTTTTAAACGGTGCCATCTGGACCTATATAAGGATGGAATGCAAGGCACAATTAGTTTGGCCATTCCTTCTTTGGCTGAGTATTCAGTGTTCTGGGCAAGTCCTTCACTCACAATAATATTAATATCGCGATGATAGTTAGACACCTTTTAAACGGAATTAACGGTGATACTATATAAGGATGGAGTGCACTGGACCTAAAATTCCGATGTAATTTTTGTGAGACTTCTCACAATTGCTCGTTGCCATTGATTCATCATGGTACTTAATTAACGCGTAGTTATACTCGTACTAGCGGTGATACTAGTAATAATATCGATAGTAATAATAATAATAACGACAATTTATATGGCGCCGTAACGCGGCCATACAGCTACAATAGTGCTGGTAGCCGTGCTGCTAATAACAGTATTGTTGCTAATAATAGGAATAATAATGTCATCTGTATTTTGTTCAGATTGTCATTTGAGATTAGTTTTTATTCTCGTTGAAACTATATATAAATTTTGCTGAACATTCGGCCCACATTTGATGCTGTCCCATATTACTATAGTTAGGATTTGTAGAAAGTTTCTCAGTTAGAGTTGTACTCTGTAGTGGTTACACACAGCGACTGATTTTTCTTGGACGTGTTTTTTTAGTCGCAACCAGACGGACGCGATGGACTCGATCGGAAGCGGTGGTGGTGGTATTAAAGAAGAGTCGTCTTCATCTGTCGTGTGGAACTTCAGTGAACCAATGCAGAAGAATCCGTGCATCTGTGCAAAGTGAGTTACTGGTTCTGTCCACAGATCCGTCTTGTTGTTTGAATTAATTTTAATAGAGACGATGATGATAATTATGGTGATCAATAATGATAATGATAAATTGGTAGTTGTTGTGGTAGTGGAAGTTGTAGTTTAGTAGTAGTAGTAGCAGCAGCAGCAGTTTTGCTTTTGATGTTGTAGTAGTAGTGATTATAGTAGTATTCATGCTGTAATATGCCAAACAAATTTTTTTATCATAAGCTGTCGTTAAACCATGGATTCCTAGTTGCTTTTAATGTTGTTGTAAATTTCTACCCTGATTACTGACTTGCGGGAGGGTCTCTGAGGGTTCTCTCTTTTTGCCATTTGTATTGTGTGTGTGTGTGTGTGTGGGTGTGATAAAGATGTTTTGTTACTTACTGTCACTTTAAGCAATAAAAAACTATGGTTATGGTTGAATTCACTCACAATTCATGAATTCTTGAGTCTTTATCAAAAATTGGCGCTATCTACATGCCATGAATGTATGAATGAATAAATGAATGAATGCGCTGAATTTCTGCGTACAGAACAAAGAGCATGAAGATGAAGGCCGGCACGAGCGGTCTCCTCAACAAGCAGCAGACGTCGTTTCTCTCCGGCGGACGACCCGGCAAGGGCGAGAAGAGCGACAAGACGGACAAGGACCGACCCCGTCATCTCCAGCGCAGCTTCGCTCCCTACCACCGACGCTCCGTCTGCAACGACGCCGACAGCTCCATTGTCTCCACAGAAATGGACTTTGCTCTTCCCCAGAACCTTTCCTCAACCAACCCGAAGCTGTCCGCCGAACCCTCCCTACCGTTTGGTCGTGGCAGTGGTGGTGGTGGCTCCTCGGGAGGAGGTGGGGGACAAGGGGGCACAGTTGACTCCCCGCACTCGGGTGTCCCGTCGCCGCTGATATCCTCGCAGACGCAACCGTCTGTCAACCAGAATTGCGACCCGACGATGCCGACGCTGAGTCCGCACCCGCTGCCGTCGAAGTCGGAGCGCGACGCCGGCGGCGCAAGTCACGGCGGCGGGGTCCGCGTCAAGGACTGTCAAGATCTGAACGCAAGCTGCGGGTCGACGGCGTCTTCGACGGCGGCGGCGCAGTCGACGGCCGACTACGACTCCTCCGTCAAGATGTCGTCGTCGGCGACGGAGAAGATGGAGAAGTCCGGGGTTGGCGGAGGAGGAGCGGGTGACGGGTGCGGGGAGTTGGAGGATCAGACGGCGAGGTTGACACTCGGTGGGGTGCGGCAGATGAAGAAGGAGGCCTTCAAGACGTGGCAGGAGGACCAGGCGGAGAGGCTGGCCAAGTTCACGATGCTCAAGCGTCCGAATCTGCCGCTGCTCTTCGAGGACGAGGATGCGGAGGATGGGAAGGGAGCGACGACGATGACGACGACGCGGGGGATCTACGACTATCCACAGGATTCAGTGTACGTGGATTCTCTACTACGGTGTAGCTTGGGAAGTTTTTAAGCGGTTTTAACCCTTTCCCGCCGGAATTGTTTTGATACCTATCCTGTTAATCGGGTCGTGGGTGACCCGATCCGGCGGGAACAGGTTAAGGGATGCTCTGTGACTCCTCTTTTATGTGTTGTGGTTACGTAAAATAATATGTGCATGCACACATGCATCATTCATTGCGTGTATGCTAGGACTGTATTTCGATTTAAAAATTTTAGTCGCCGTTTTGAGTTGCATTATAATATAAGCGCTTTTCTTTGCTGATCATTCGTCTCTTCAGCATGTCTTCCATGCAAAACTGTATAAATATCCTTAAAATTTGATAAAATTATCTGCGATGTTGTGAGCTTCTGAGCGTCGTAATGAATTTAGACATGAGTTCCAAACGTCAAAAACGGCATCTCTGAAATTCAATATCTTCAAAACTGCCTACGATATTGATCCAGAGTTTTACATAATTTCCTCTAATACCATAATAAACATTCTGTAAAATTTTCATTTTCAAATTTGAGACGGTCGACTTTGTTTGCATTGATTAAATTATTTTGTTTAAACTATAATTTCCAACGCAACCGCTTTTCCACTTCAGCATGGACCAACCGAGCAAGCGCATGCGCTCATCAACCGACCACCTCGACAATCCGAGCTCTTCCGAGTCGCCCGTCGACGCCTTCGGCCACGACAAGATGGCGGCGGCGGCGATGATGCGTAACGCACCGGGCCACCTGTTCGTCCGACCGGGGATGATGGGGCGGGGCGGTGACCTCCCGTCGCCCTCGATGCACGGAGGAGGAGCGCAGATGAGTGAGGATCCGTACCAGTTCTCGGATGAAGCGGACTCGAACATGGTGAAGAACATGAACCTGCATGCCGTCCGAAGCGCCAGTCGCGATGAGGGATTCCCCACGAAACCTACAACTTTCAGACAGGTGATTGCCGAGGGATTCCTGGTTATGGGGGAAGCGCTTTGTTTGGATTAGTGAATGATTAAATATAATGAATTATTATATGATTGTTGTTCGTATAAATTTGTCTTTTATTGTGGCGCTTGGTATTCAACTCTTTTTATTCATGATATTTTAATTTTGTGGGAAAAAAATTTATTTCGGTTTATTTTGTTGTTTTGGTATTCGACTAATATTTTGCAGTTACTTATTTATTGAAATTTTTATCTGTGTGATTCTATTTATCCGAGTGTTTACTCTTGAAATTGTTGTTTAACTTTATTATTTATTTGTTGAATGTTTTATTTGTTCCATTATTTATTTATTCTCTTAATCGCTAACATAGTTGATTAGCCATTTATTGGTTTGTATCGTTGTAGGACGATCAGTACAGACCGAGAGGTGCAGATGGTAGCTATGACAACGATGACTACAGGATATCAATGGGTGAGTAGTCAGAGTACTCATCAGCAAAAGTACACCATGAAAGTGTGACACTTCTTCAACTGTCTTTGTTAAGAATGCTATGAACCGTATTATGATGAGGTTGCTGTAAGCTGCTGCCGCCACGCGTAATATCTAACAAAACCTATGAGTAGCTCTTTTGAAGAACAGATTACAAAGTTCTGACTTTTTAAACATGCAAGCTTTCTGATTTTTTGATTGATCTCTTAGTAATGTATCTTCATTTTTATTGATTGATTGATCTTGAAGTAGTTTACCTTAATTTTTAAGGAGTGATTGATTAGTCTTTGGATAGTGTACCTTGATTTTTATTGATTGATTGTGGATGTCACGTTAGTACGCTGATGAACGTTGTAGAATTCTCTCCGTCGCCGACATCAAAAGGCGAGCAGACGACAAAGCTGATGACGGACGACGATCTGAAACCAAAGATTCAGGATCTCGAGAAGATGTTCGACACGGACGAAGAAGAATGCGACGCCGACTCGGTCAGTCTCTTCTGCTCATCAGGGGGGAGAGGGGGCTTGATAGTGTAGTGGTTAGTAGTGGGCTGGATGGGTAGGGTAAATCGCAAAAATTGGAAGTACTAGAGGGTAGGGTGTTTCACAATTGCATGGCAAGATTTTGAGGAGTCTATATAGAGAGCTGGATGATGGAGGATGAATACGGAAAACTCAAAAGAAGGGGCACAACATCGAGAAGAGTGTCGTTGTTGGGCATCTGGACCTGCCGAGAGGCAGCAGACCTAAATAAGAAGAGTTTTTTTTAAATCTGCATTCATTTAGAGGTTCCCACACTACTGTGGCTAACATTGATTTGAACAAATCCGAATTAGCAATTTTGAAGGAATTTTTTGATTAAATTACATATAATTGCTTATTTTAAGTGATTCTATGAAGTCTAGAACAAAGGTGCAGTTGTATTAATTAAACGCAAAAATCAATAGTCATAGTTTGATGTAAAATTCCCTTTTCCCTTATCTCTGTCATATATAGATCTTTTAAAGTTGTATTGCTCTGGGTTTTTTTTATTCATGGCTTCTGTATGTTTTGTTTTGCTCTGCTATGTTCAGCCTGCCAGTCCAGAGAAACCCAACGGAGACCTCATTGCGAGTTCAGTGTTTGCAAAGATCTCGCCGTCACTTGGTATTACTGGATCGTCCATCTATCCAACCATACAAGGTCAGTCGTTACTTGACATTTTCGTCTTCGTATGGGGTAAGAAACAACAGGAATGAATACGGAACAACTAAGAGAAGCGACATCAGAAAGAAAGCAATGGAGAAGGCTGGCCATGACGATCGCTAGAGTTCAACGAACTGACAGCACAAGGTGACGAGGTGATGTGGTAACTAAATTCCTTGATGCTTCCGTAGTAAGTTGGATATGGATTGGTGGAATGGCCATCCGGAGTTGAAGTCATTTTATTCCCTAATTCTCCACTTCTGCTCTCCTTTCTTCTTCCTCTCCTCCTCTTCCTCTATCTTCTTCTCAATTCCTCCTCATCATCTTTTTTCTCTTCCCCCTCCTCATCCTGACTCATCCTCCTCCACCACCTCCTCTTCCTTCTGTCTTCCTTTCCTCTTCATCCTCTTCTTCACCCTCAACCTCATCTTCCTCTATCTTCCTTTCCTCCTCTTCCTCCTCTTCTTCTTCATCCTTCTCTTCATCCTCTTCTTCCTCCTTCTCTGAACCCCTCCTCCTATTCCTCCTTCACTTCCTCTACCTCGTCCTCCTCCAACTCTGTTTTCCTCATCTTACTCTTCTTCCTCTTCTTGCTCCTTCTCTTCATCTATCTCCTTCTCTTTCTGCTCCTCTTCCTCCTTTTCATTCTCCTCATTCTTCTCCGAATTCCTCCTCCTTCTCTTTCTTTTCCTCCTCCTCCCACTCTTTCTCAGATTCTCCCTCCTCCTCTTCTCTTATCTCCTTTTCCTCTTCCTCCTCTTCTTCTTCCTCACTCTCTTCCTTCTCTTCCCTCTCCTCTTCACAGTGTGTTTCCAAATGTTTATCCAGGTCCGACATCGAAGGACCTCTCTCGGATGTTTCCCACTCCACCGTCGGCAGACAATCCTTCGAGCGAACCGATGCAAGACGCGGACTTCATAACGGAGACAGCGTACCTCGTGATGTCCGCGACGGACCTGACCAGCCACCACCACCAGCATCATCTGTACAGCAACACGAGCTACCACCTCGTCCCCAAGGAGGAAGCGGTCAAGCACTCGGCCAACGTATCTGCTGCCAGCATTAGAAAGGTAACATCAATGTCCACAGGACTGTTTTTAACCCTTTAATGCCGAGATGGTAGTAAATGGTATGAGAAATCCTATACCTTCGGCATTAAAGGGTTAAGGAATTTTTAGAACTGCACAACTCATTCTTTTCTTTCCCATCCTCCATGGTAAATTACTTCCAATCGGAGGACAATGACCATTTTTTGCTAGTTTTAACTGCGCAGAAGTGCTTTTACAACTGCACAAATCCATTTAGAGCTGCACATTTTGTGTACAACTGCACGTTAAAAAAAACCTGCTTGTCCAGTTATGTGTGTTCTGTGTTTTGGCTGCTTGGCCTGGATGGGTGGGTGGGCGGTGGTAGTAGTCTTTTTTCATCTTTATCTCGCCTAGTAATCTTTTTCTCTCTTGTTGTCGATCGGAGAACTGTGAGCACTTCTGAAAGGATTTTGCTGAGAGAAGAGCTGAGGTTGTCGTTTACAATACAATGCTGCGAAACTTGAGAATAAATTAGTGTGTGAGTATTGCTCTGATATATACAGAGCGAATGCACAGTCTAAGAAAGGTGTGTGGATGGATGGATCCAACTTTGACCAGGACCTATGACAACAGAGGCCGTTGCCCAAGGGGAAAAAATTCTGGGCATAGTACAGCTCGAAATTAAAATCAGCTCAATTAAAGAGAAAATTATTATTTATTATTATTATTTCTTCAAATTGCTAGTGAATAGAATATTTAATAATGATTTCTTTTGCTAACTGATTTGTTGTCTCACTCTCCTCAGGACTCCTTTTGTCTACAAATGTATTGGTTATAATTTGTTGCTAACTGGTTTCAGTCTAGTTGATCTATTGTCTCTGTCTGTCTATTGTTTAGGACTGTCCTTTTGTCTACAAGGTTCCGGCATTGTCTGTTTTCCCGACCGCGACCATCTACGACCCCATCGACCTTCCGAGCAATCACGTGGAACCGCTGACCTCCGCGTCTCGTCTTATTTATTCATCATCCTACCAGCCTCAGCACCCGACCGACAAACTTAGTCAACCCATTTCAAAGTACGTCGTCAAATTGCAGATCTTGCTTGTATGTTTGTATGTGCATTTGTTATAGCGCCCCTTCAAGCCCTCTCTACTCAGAGGCGCTCCCGAATGCAGAGCGGACACTGCATCGGAGTTTCACGTTGAAGCGCTGAGCAATTGTGAGTGAAGGACTTGCCCAAGGTCCTTACGCGGCGACGTTCATTCGAACCTCGAACCTTCCGGCTCCAAGGCAACGACGCCACCACTACACCACCGCGGCCCCA
Source organism: Lumbricus rubellus (assembly GCA_945859605.1). Lineage (NCBI taxonomy): Eukaryota > Metazoa > Annelida > Clitellata > Crassiclitellata > Lumbricidae > Lumbricus > Lumbricus rubellus. Next base: position 4,979,703 of record OX243822.1, read on the forward strand.
CAAAAAGCGTTCTTCATTTCTTGTGGGTTTTGGTTTTTAAGGTTTCATTTGGGGCTCGAACTGATTAGAATAATTTTGATTCATTAGGTTTTGAAATTCTATCAGCCTCAAATGCATGAAAGCTGTTTTTGGAGCGCCATTAGTCGATACCTTGTTCATTAAAGAACTGACACAGGAAAGTTTTTTCTTATGTATGGTGTATGTGATACTGTGGAAACCAGAAAATTAGAGTCATTCTGATGTGAAATTGACATTCAGCTTTCTTCATTCAGTGATTCATTCATTCCATTCATTCATTCTGTGGACGTATAATCGTATATAGCACCATTTGAAGAAAGCTACTCAGGAGCGCACCCAGCCCAGCCTCGGCAAACGAGAAGGGCTTGAGAGATGCATGAAACAAAGTTTGATTGGTCGGACATGTAATAAGCAAACCTTTTTTATTGTTGCTGCTTTGTTATATTAAGATCTCTTTAGCTGCATGTGCAATAACTCTTTAACACCACTGCTTATGTTGACCTATATACAGCCAATACATTAACATCACTGCACTTATGTGTAAATGAAACCAAATACCATAAATTTAATAAAAATGGTATTCGATTTGATATTTGATTTGACCACTACTTTTGTTGACCTATTTGCAGCCAATACCTGAACCGACACGCGGTCAAGTCGGTCATCTCCATCGGTGGCGGCTACCCCGGACCGTCCCGCAACCCCGGCGTGGCGTCCATGGACTCGTCCCCGGCGATGCTCCTCGGTCCCCCGCTCGTCCAGCAGCGGACGCCGCGCACCCCGATGAGCTACGAGTCGCCGGCGTCCGCGTCCTCGTCCTGCTTCAACCGCAACGTGCAGTCGATCGGCGGCCAGACCCCGGAGGTGAACAGCTTGGCCGTCAACATCCTCCTGACGGACTCCATCCTCAACGTCTTCAAGGACGTCAACTTCGACAGCTGCACGATCTGCGTGTGCAACACGAACATCGACGGCAACGACGTCGGGCTGTACCTGCCCGACCGGCCGAAGGAGGACATGTTCCGGTGCCACTGTGCCTTCAGCGCCGTCGTCAACCGCCGGCACGGCCTCAGCTCCGGCCTCTTCTACGAGGATGAGGTCGACATCACCGGGTTCCGGCACGGATACTTCGACGCGCGCAAGCGAAGCCTGCTCCAGTCAGGGGCGTCGTCTGGCTCCGGCGCCTCCGGGGATCACCCGGACGTCAACAACGGGATGAAGGGAGGACTCCAGGGCGGGGCCGTGAGGGACGACGTGGAGGACATCTCTCAGGACATAATGATGCTTCTCAAGGACCAGTTCTCGACGCTCTACCCGTCGTGCGCCGTCCTCGCCAGCCACCAGGCGGCCGAAGGGGCGACGCCGGCCGTTCCGGAATGGGGGAGCCTGGAGTACGTCGGTAAGTTGGTGCCGAGTGGCGCTGGTTCCGTTGTCTGGGTATTTCGATGTTGCTTCACTGTTGACAGGAATTAGTGTTGAGATGTTTCCTCTAAATTGCTGTTGGGTGAGCCTTATGCTCTCTTAACCCTTTAACGTCCAGCGTGTACTAAAATGTATGAAAAACATTATGTAGCTGGTCTCTAAAGGGTTAAGCTTATAATATCAACAATACAGTGCAAAGGTTCAGCTCCACCGCTGTTTACTCTCTGCCAGTGCCAGTCCCAAGCCTGGCTAAGGAGGAGGGCGTCACTAATGGTCTTTTGCTATTGATACACAGTGACGTTAGACTGTAACTAGTACTGCTACAATAAAGATTAATAGCTTGACAGATTGCTCAGCTGTTGTAAACTATATAGCATTCTTGGTACTGAGGATCAATAAATAAATTGAATTGAAAACATGAATTGAATAGTGTGTGTGTGTACGATTTTATGTGTATTTAAAAAAATAGTTTATAGAAGATATTCCATTGAAAATGATCCTTAGAAATTTATAAGTCAGTGTAAAACGCAGTTAGGGGGAAATTATTTTGAGAAAATAAAGACTTTCACAACGTCTGTCTATAATTGTTAGCTGTATTAAATGATCATAAATTATAATATTATCTTAATATAATGGTGCATGTTGTTTGTGTGACATTGTCAGATGGTCAGAACGCTTGTTTCACTGCTCTCGAATTCGGTCGCCTGATGGCCGCTGACATCTGTAATCAGTCACATATCGACAAGAGTAGTCCTTGCCTACACAAATGGCCATACGTACAGAGTTAGTCTCTCTCTCTCTCTCGCTCTCTTTCGATGTTTAAGTTATAAAACTCCATGTCGTGATTTTTTTTAAAAATTTGCATTGGCTATGATGCCCCTTCAAGAATGGGTCTGAATAGGAATCTTGAAGGGCGCTGTATAGATTTTTAGTTGATTGACTGATTGATTAATTGATTGGTTGATTGGATTATTGATTGATTGTTTGGTTGATTGACTGGTTGATTTGATTGATTGATTGCTTGATTGACTGATTGATTAATTTATTGACTGATTGATTAATTTATTGATTGAGTGATTAATTGATTGATTCATTCATTTATTTATTTATTTATTTACTTTTTATTTATTGTCGTGTTGATGTGTCCTGATGATCTCTGAACATCACGTTGTAGGTATGGCAAAGATTTCAAAAAACTCGCAAGACATTGTTCGACTTCTAAAGTCACTTCAACCGTTACTGCAGGACGCGCTGCAGAAGAAGCGGACGACGAAACTGTGGGAGTCCGTCTACAACATTTCCGGACCTCTCAGCTGGAAAGACTTCCACCTGATGGCCGGAAGAGGTAGGACACAACTCCAGTGTATGATGTTTCCCTCCTTTGGTATTCATGAGAGACTTTCACTGGAATGTTGGAGAAGTAGGATTGACTGATAAATTCATGCAACAACCCATTGATCATATAATAAGAAAACATTTATATAGCACCTTCAATCACTTCCCAACCATTAACTTGATGCTTCCCTCCTTTGGTATCGGTCATGAGAGACTATCACTTGAATGTTGGAAAAGTAGGAACTTATGTTGCAAAAGTAGGAACTTATGTTGCAAAAGTAGGAACTTATGTTGCAAAAGTAGGAACTTAAGTTGCAAAAGTAGGAACTTATGTTGCAAAAGTAGGAACTTATGTTGCAAAAGTAGGAACTTATGTTGCAAAAGTAGGAACTTATGTTGCAAAAGTAGGAACTTATGTTGCAAAAGTCGGAACTTCACTGTAATGGTTGGGAAGTTATATGAAGGTGCTATATAAATTTGTTTTCTTGTTGTATGATCAATGGGTTGTTGCATGAATTTATATTTACAAACGTACACTGTGTGCAATTGTGCATGCATGCGTGCATTGTGCACGGATTTCATGTCTAGTAGTTTTATATTGTTGGCTGCAGATGGAGTTGATGCGCAATCCGTTTAGCTGGTTGTCAATCAACCATGGGTATGAAGTGTTAGCACCTTCATTTCCTTAGCCTTGGCGTATGAGTGTATGTGGTCAGTCCTCTCCCTCGCCTTCTCATCTTCCCACTGACAGTGTGTGGTTGTGGTACTCATTTTTACAGTTGAGTTGTCTAAAGATTTGAACCCACGCTATATAAATTTATGTGCTTGATTGATTGATTGATTGATTTATTGATTGATTGCTTCTCGAGTTACCAGATTGTTGCTTGCAGACGGTGAAGCAACACACCTTTACAATTGCTGTGTTGTTTTTGTTTTGTTAAGGATCGGAGGAAACTAGCGAACCGAAACCAGTTCCGAACGTATTAGTTGGATTTGGCAAGGAGTGGATGGCGCTGTCGCCTCACGCAATCAGATATTGGGTTCGTAGAGACTTTCTTGTGTTTGTGTTTGTTGTTTGGAAAGCGTATTTTAGTCAATCCAATGGATTAATCTATCTGTCTTGTGTCTGTATAGCTATCCATCTGTATATCTGCCTATCTATCTGTCTATTCGTCTATCCATCTACCTGTTTATATTTCTATCTTTATATCTATCTGTCTATCTGCCTATCTATCGGTCTATCCATCTATCCATCAACCTGTTTATCTTTCTATCTATGTATCTCTCTGTCTATTTATTTATATGTCGATATATCTATCTATCTATCTGTCTGTGTATTTACGGACTTATAAAGCAGCTTTTAGAGTACAACCTAATAAGAGGTGCTCCCAGTATGGTGAACCCCTTGAAAAAAGATATCTTTGGAGAACAGACAGAATTGTTCAGTAGTACCCCAGATAAGATCTGACCTTGGAATTATAGCAAGAATGCCATTAAATTGCAAAGGACCCACAGAAGCAAAGACACAATGCTGTACGCTCTAAAACATGCGGCACTTTACAAGTTAGCAATAATATCGCTGCCAATTATCATCACCAATTATCATCACTAACCGCCATTACTGATTACCATTGCTAATTGCTGTTACCAATGTTACTAATTACGGTTACGATTTCATTTAGGATAAGCTGATGCTGGAGCCGTACAGTGAGCCACGTAACGTACTCTTCATAATCGTCTCTCCGGACAATGACTACGTCTTGAGTCAGGCGGCCGTCTTCGTCCGTGAACTCGGTGTCATGTACGAGCAATGTCGGATGGGCGAGCACAAACCGCTGACGGAAAAACTCCGCGACGGCGTCCTACGAATCGGAAAGACGAACGCCGACCGCCTCGCTGCGGAACCGGTGGACGACTGGTTCCGGGATATCGGTAAGGTCTTCAACGCCATTGTGGTCGCAGGTTTTTCTAGCTCCTGTTTAGTGGGGCGCGGTGGTGTAGTGGTGGCGTCGTTGCCTTGAAGCCGGAAGGTTCGAGGTTCCAATCCACCTCGCTGCGTAGGAACTTTGGGCAAGTCCTTCACTCGCAGTTGCCCAGCGCTTCGGCATGAAACTCCGATGCAGTGTCCGATGCATGACTTTTTTCACACCACTGTGGTCAATGTTATTGAATACTTTCATTATTGTTTGTGATTTAAAAAATGATTTATAGACTTTTGAAATAAGTTTGAAGTCCTTGCATGCTTTGTTGCCAATTCTGAGATATATGAGTGGTAGAATCTCAAGGCATTTCTCTCTACTCTTAAACCTTATCCAGACTTGATGGCTGCGGGAAACCAAAAAATATTTGTGCTGTTTGGTGTTAAACTTCTGCTGACACGATATTCCAAGTTGCCTTTCTCTTTCATTGATTGATTGATTGAGATTTGATTGATTGAGATTTTGATTGATTGATTGATTGAATGAATGAATGATTGATTGTTTGATCGATTGATTGATAGAGATTTGATTGATTGATTGATTGATTGATTGATTGATTGATTGATTGATTGATAGAGATTTGATTGATTGATTGATTGATTGATTGAGATTTGATTGATTGATTGATTGATTGATTGATTGATTGAGATTTGATTGAGATTTGATTGATTGATTGATTGATTGAGTGGTTGAGTGGTTGATTGATTGAGATTTGATTGATTGATTGATTGTGATTTGATTGATTGATTGTTTGATCGATTGATTGATTGAATGAATGATTGATTGTTTGATCGATTGATTGATAGAGATTTGATTGATTGATTGATTGATTGATTGATAGAGATTTGATTGATTGATTGATTGATTGATTGAGATTTGATTGATTGATTGATTTGATTGATTGATTGTTTGATCGATTGATTGATAGAGATTTGATTGATTGATTGAGACTTGATTGATTGATTGTTTGATTGATTGATTGATTGATTGATTGATTCAGGTAACTCGCAAACGGCCGCTCAGCTGAGACTCTACGCACAAGTCTGTCGCCGACTTTTAGGTAAGTGACTTGAGGAAGTTTTGTCTGTAAAACATATACGCAAAGCATAATACGTTGCTTTCATGTTTGACAACACACAGTGAATATCTTTAGAATATCTTTGAATATCTTTCTTTTGAATATCTTTCTTTTGAATATCTTTCAAATATTTTTTAATAACTTTCTTTTGAATATCTTCCTTTTTAATATCTTTCGAATATTTTTTTAATAACTTTCTTTTGAATATCTCTGAATATCTTTTGAATATCTTTCGATTATCTTTCAAATATTTTTCGAATATCTTTTGAATATTTGTTTAATATCTTTCTTTTGAATATCTTTCAAATATTTTTCAAATATTTTTTCAATATCTTTCTTTCGAATATCTTTCGAATATCTTTTGAAATATCTTTCGAATATCTTTTAAATATCTTTTGAATATCTTTTTAATATCTTTCTTTTGAATTTTTTAAAATATCTTTCGGATATCTTTTGAAATATCTTTCGAATATCTTTTAAATATCTTTTGAATATCTTTTGAATATTTTTTTAAAATCTTTCTTTTGAATATCTTTTGAATGTCTTTCGAATATCTTTTGAATATCTTTTGAAAATCTTTTGAATATCTTCTTCTTTCAGGTAATCTAATATCACAGCATCTGCCGGAGAAGAGCGCCGCATCAGACGAGGCATCGAGCAGATCGGCTCAGTACCAACAGTTTCAGCAGCATCAACAACAGCAGCAGCAGCAACAGATGTCTTCGGAGGCCAGTTCATTCCAGACGGCTTCTTCAACTTCATCTCTCCCATCATCGTTATCATCCGGCACTACTGCTCCAACAGGTGGTGCTGGTGGTCCTGGTGATCACCATCTACACGGATCTTTGTTCGGTAAGAGATTGTTTGTTTGTTTGTTGGTTCGTATGTGCACTTGTTATAGCGCCCCTTCAAGCTCTCTCTACTCAGAGGCGCTCCCGAATGCAGAGCGGACACTGCATCGGAGTTCCACGCCGAAGCACTGAGCAATTGCCAGTGAAGGACTTGCCGAAGACTGTCACCCAGTCGCTCTTCAGCAACTCTCGTATCTGCAGTGCCAGAAGCTTTTCCTGACGCTACTTTTCTTATCTTATCTTATCTGACCATTTATAAAGCGCTTCTCGCAGCGAGAGCCTTTCAGAAGCGCTCCCAGTGCGTTCAACCCCGAGGAAAAAGGCAAGTTTTTAGACGAGAGTTTTAAAGACGAGGATACACTACCAGAGAGGATGGCAGAGCGAACTGATGGGCAAACTCTTGGCAAACGGTCGAGTGGTACTGTGAAATGTGCTTTGGGTATAGATTCACGCCCTTTGCATATTTGTATATTCTACTTTTTGGGACGTTGGCTTTTAAAAGCGTGTGTTGTACGTTTGTCGCCTTCTACCACAACTAAGATGTTGTAGTTCAGTCTTTGTACTTTTTTCTACTGAAAACATGTTTTACATTCTGCATTTCAGTGTATGAATGAACGTGTTCAGTCTTACAGATGGCAGCATTCATTCATTCATTCATTCATTCATTCATTCATTCTGTACAGATATTTATAAAGCTCTCTTCCAGTCTACTAACTACTCTTAGGTGCTCCTGGATGCTTGCTTTGCAAACGGACAGTTATGAGGTTCGAATAGAACGCGTTGGAGTGGACCCTGGGGAGCAATATAAGCCCGCTCGCAACCAAGTGACCATTATTAACTTCTTGGTCTTTTTTGCCCCTTTTTCCGCAAGTGTTTGAAAACCATTCTCTTTGCTTTCGGTTTGGTTCCGTCAGGTTGGGAGCGCCTCTGAGCAGTTTCTCTTGAAGTGGCACTACATAAATTTACAACTTCAGTGAGAGAGACTGCTCTTCTTCTAGTTAACTTGAGGGATGCTGTTCATCGCTTAACCCTTTAATGCCGAGAAGGTAGTAAATGGTATGGGAAATCCTATACCCTCCGGCATTAAAGGGTTAACCATTGATGTTTTCTTTGTCAGATGCTCCCACGGACGCAAGCTTTAGTCAGCAGCAGCAGCAACAGGATTCTGAGACCGACCATTCAGACGGCGGTTTCCTCGGTGGAGGCGCCGGAGGCAGAGGCAGCAGCGGGAGTGGCGAGGGGCCTTTCGTCGTGCTCTACCTCATCGAGCCGTTCACGTACGGACAGAGGGACACGGACCTCGGTCGGCTGGCGATGTTCGGTATCCTCCGATGCTACCACGACCTGCTGCGGTCGCTTCCGGAACAGATGCAAAGAAGAGTTCAACTGCAGGTCGGTCAAACGCTTGTTCGTGTTAGGGTTCTGTGGGTTCAGAGGATCATGCAGGGTGTTGTGTTGTTGTTGCTGGAAGACGATAGGAACTGTTTTGGCGTGTGGTTGAAGGAACCTGTGTGTGGAATTGTTTTTGCGTATGATGTTGGGGACTGTTTTGATGTATGATGGTATGAATTGTTTTGATGTATGATGGTATGAATTGTTTTGATGTATGGTGATAAGAACCGTTTTGGCGTATGGTGATAAGAACTGTTTTTGCGTATGGTGATAAGAACTGTTTTAGCGTATGGTGGTAGGAACTGTTTTAGCGTATGGTGGTAGGAACTGTTTTAGCGTATGGTGGTAGGAACTGTTTTAGCTTATGGTGATAAGAACTGTTTTGGCTTATGGTGATAAGAACTGTTTTGGCTTATGGTGATAAGAACTGTTTTGGCTTATGGTGATAAGAACTGTTTTGGCTTGTGGTGATAAGAACTGTTTTGGCTTGTGGTGATAAGAACTGTTTTGGCGTATGATGGTATGAACTGTTTTTGCGTATGGTGATAAGAACTGTTTTGGCTTATGGTGATAAGAACTGTTGTGAGGAACTATTTGACTTATGTCACAAGGTGGCTTACGATAAAAGGTATGGTTTTAGCTTACGATTCAAGGAAGTATTTGGCTTATAAACGACACAAGGAACTATTTTTATCTTTGACGCAAGATCTCGACATATCTCATGATGCAATGTGTATGATCCTACCTTTGGCGCAAGATCTTGATTTCTCTTATGATGCAACGTGTACGACGCTAAGAACTGTTTTAGCTAAATTTGTATAATTTCCTCAATTAACGCTCACCATGTCTATATATTTTTTCTTGCGCGTAGATTATTCCACAGCACGTTCTGCTCGACTTCGACCACGTCACCGGTTCGCAGTACCTCAAGAACGTCTGCTTCTCCGTCTACGCCAACTGCCACCGCGTGCTCACGAAGAGCATTACCGGCCGCAGCCTCACCGGTTTCGGCACGGCAGCGGCCTGCGAGAACTTCCTGCAGGACCACAAGCAGCTGACCGGCGGCGAGGTCTCCAGCGTCCAGCTCTACACCCCGCCATTCATCCTCGCCCCGAGTCCATCCACGACCCTCTCCCTCGGCGCCGAGTCGTGGTCGGACCCGGTCGACCGCTCAGGGGTGCTCCTCTGCGCATACTGCCTGAGCGAGGACCAGCGTTGGTTGCTCGTGTCGTGTACGGACAGCAGTGGGGAGCTGCTTGAGACGTGCTGCATTAACATCGAAGTGCCGAAACGGAGGCATCGTAAGAAGCCGCAGGTGGCGCGGACTGGGCTCTTAAAGCTGTGGGACTTCCTGCTCGGAGTTATGGCGAATACTAATCAGCCGTGGCGCGTCGTGATTGGTCGGTTCGGGCGGCTCGGTCATGGCGAGCTACAAGGTAGATGCTTGTTTTGTTTTTGTTTTTTAATTGTAATTGTAATCGGACATTTATATAGCGCCACTTCAAGAGAACTCCTCAGAGGCGCTGATGTGTATGGTGTGCTGCTTCCTCTGTCTACTCTTCCCTTCACTGGACAGCATCACTCTGTACTCAAATTTAGAGGAGCACCCAAGAAATTTCGAGATTGGGATCATAGTCTGTTTTAGATTGATTCTCTCTGTCTGTCCTTTTCCGCTAGTGAAGCAGGTGTGCATTATTTGTAGTAAAATCATCATTTGTTATGTTTATCGATAGCTTGTGAACACTATTTTGTTCAATAACACAAGAGCATTTGTACGTGCAGTAATGCATAAACACTGCTATGTTCAATTGTGCATGAACACTGCTATGTTCAATTGTGCATGAACACTGCTATGTTCAATTGTGCATGAACACTGCTATGTTCAATTGTGCATGAACACTGCTATGTTCAATTGTGCATGAACACTGCTATGTTCAATTGTGCATGAACACTGCTGTGTTCAATTGTGCATGAACACTGCTGTGTTCAATTGTGCATGAACACTGCTATGTTCAATTGTGCATGAACACTGCTATGTTCAATTGTGCATGAACACTGCTATGTTCAATTGTGCATGAACACTGCTATGTTCAATTGTGCATGAACACTGCTGTTTTCAGCAACATGAGCATGAGCAATACTATGTTCAGTAACACATTAACAACACTATGTTCAACAACTCGATGAACGACTTCTTTTCAGCGTGGTCGAACATCCTGAACCGCAAGAGGCTGCAGCAGTGCAGCCAGAAGCTGCGCAACATCTGCAAGATGTGCGGCATCCTGCAGTCCTCCCAGATTCCCTGCATCCTCAGCGCCTGTCTCGTTTCCATGGAGCTCCATCCCAGCATCCACATCATGATCGACTCCGTTAAGCGGGAGGAGAACCAGAGCAGCAAGTGTCAGATGACGACCCCGAGGGACGCCTCCGCCACGCACATCCTCGTCTTCCCAACGTCGGCCTCGGCAAGGGTCAGTAGTGCGTGGTGCACGTTAAACTTTGTTCAGACTCTATGAAGACGTCTAGTTCGTGTTATTTGTTACAAGATGCACTTGTTATAGCGCCTCTTCAAGCTCTCACTACTCAGAGGCGCTCCCGAATGCAGAGCGGACACTGCATCGGAGTTTCAAGCTAAAGCGCTGAGCAACTGTGAGTGAAGGACTTGCCCAAGGTCCTTACGCGGTGAGGTGGATTCGAACCTCGAGCCTTCCGACTCCAAGGCAACGAAGCCACCACTACACCACAGCGACACACAATTCTGTTCGCAGTTGATTTTTAAATCTGTTTATAAAAATCGATGGGAAATTGCTTTTTATTTACAAGTTTATTTTGTGAGGCTGTTTATTTGTTGATTTAATGGGTTTTTGTTGTTTTTTGTTTATATTCAAACTGACAGACCGCTGTTTGATTGCAAGAAATAATGACAGTACATGATACCATTTTTTAAAAATTCAATTTAATTCAAAGTCTTTTATGGCAGCCTTTTTCTCGACGATTTATTTATTTATTTTTGCTTGTTTACATTAAAATTATGTATTTATCTCATTTAGTTTAGTTTATCAAATCTTAACGTATACTACTACGATGACTTATCCCAGTGGTTTCCAACCTATTTTGACTGTAGGACCACTTTTTCTAAGTTGGAGGACACGAGGGCCACTTTTTCTTAGTTAAAGGATATTAGGGCATTTAGGGGGCCACAATGCTAAAATTTAATTAACTAAAAGCATATAAAAATTGTTATAATTAATTCAAAGTAGAATGTTTGATGTTTGTAGACCTCAAAATAAAATAATTTGTAATAGAAAATAATTACATCCTGTCCAAATTGTCAATTTTTTCATATATTTTTGTTAATTCTTTGAGAGATGAGTGCCGTTGTTGAGGCCTGACGGGCCATTTTGTGACGCCTCACGGGCCACGGGTTAGGAACCGCTGACTTATCCCTTATTCGATTTTTTTCCTTGTTTCCAGAGCCACGATCCGATGATCAATCTTCCGGACAACCCGATGGAGTTCGCCGACGAGGACATCCTGTCCGTCTTCAACTCGGAAGACATCGGCGAGGATATGGGCGGCGACATGGACTTCGACTTCCCGTTCCCCCCGAACTCCCCGAAGAACCAGTCGGCCCCCGGCTCCCCCATGGACATGGGAAAGCAGTTCGGCGGCGGGGAGCCAAACCACGAGCACTCGGCGAGTCTGACGTGCGACATGGATGAGATGAACAGCCAGCTCCTGCTGCAGCAGCCACTTGCGATGGGCTTCTACATCTCGACAGCGCCAACCGGTCCGCTGCCGAAGTGGTTCTGGTCGTCGTGTCCGGAGAGGGAGAACTTCTGTCCGGCGTGTTTCAAGGTCGGTTGGTTTTTGTGTTTTGTCGGTGCCGGTTTGGAAGTGGGGGTTGAGTTTAAGTGGAGGGGACGGTGTGTGTGAATGCGATGATTGAGTAGATGGGTTGCGTTATGCACAGGTTAAATGAATTGTTTTGTATTGTATTGTATTTAAACATTTATAAAGTGCCTCTAGTAGGGTGAACCTGAACCATTCAGAGGCGCTCCCGGTGCGCAAGGCCACGCGAGAAGAAACAGGTTTTGAGAAGAGATAAAGCAGAGGAGAGACTACTACCAGAAAGAAGTGTAGAGGGAATTGTGTTGTTTGAAGTGAATGGATAGGTCAGGTCGTGGGGTCAGGTAAATGGTGTAATTAATTGAGTAGGTCGTAGAAATGCTATGATTGAAGTGTATTTATGTAAAATAAATGCTATAATTGAAGTAACAACTTTTTTTCCCCGGTAAACCAACATCGAACAGGTCGTAATTACATCGTGATTTCAAAGTTATATCAGTTTACACAGGAGACCCCTGGCCAGGGCCACCTAAGTGCATTAGGTTTAAAGATGTAACATGACCAGCTTTAAGAAAACAATTGAACAGAAAATTCTTAACTATGACAATTAGTTTAAATATTATAAACTTTAAAAAATGACTAAACAGGGCACACAACTCAAGGAACAAGCGAATTGATAGGTCACAGTTTCTGAAGGTGTTCAAAGAGGTTGAATTGTGTTTTCGTTGAATTGTCTTGCAGGCAGCGCTTCACATCCATTGTTCATCAGTGCAGCAGAATCAGGACGATCCTCTTCACCAGCCTCATCAACCGCATCCCTCAAAACACTCACATCCTCTCGACTCCAACGTCACGACAGATGTACTCCGGTATGACACCATGCCCCTCTCGTCATTCTTATATCTTTTCATCTGCTTGTATGTTTCGGACCGTAATTAGTAATTTATCTAATGACTTCTGTAGTAATTGTAATTGTAATCGAACATTTATATATCGCCACTTCAAGAGAACTTCTCAGAGGCGCTCCCGACCTGACACCAAACCATAATCAAAGAGACAGATGTACTCCGGTATGACACCATGCCTCTCGTTATTCTTATATATCCTTTCATTTGCTTATATGTAATGTATGCCGTACTGCATACTGCAATTAATCATTAATTAACGTAGTGACTTCTGTAGTGCTATTATTATTATAATCAGTTAGTGGTTGTGTAGCGGGAAATGTGGCGAAAAAACATTCTATTAGAGAGGCACTTTTGAAATTTCGTAATTAGTAATTTGTCTAGTTACTTCTGTAGTGCTATTATTGTAATCAGTGAGTTGTTATGTAGTGAAAGATGTAGCGAGAAAACATTCTATTAGATAAGCACTTTTGAAATCTGGGAATTTCTGGGTACTTCCATACTCAAATGTATGTTTTGTGCATCTAGGGCTTGTAGTCCTATGCTTGTAGATGTGGATATGTGTTTGCTTTAGTGCGTTTGCGTATATGTTTATGTAGGATTGTAGATCTGTGTGTATGTATGTATTTGTTTGTTTATTATGATTCCTTCACTCTGCCATGCAAGGCAACCTGGTTGTCCCTATGGCTCGAAAAACCATAGTGCTACACAAAAGCTTTGCTTTGGTCGGTCGGTCCAGGGGCGGATCCAGGGGGGGGCAATCCGGCCATGCCCCCCCCCCCCCCCCCCATTGAAAACTGCCATGGGACGTGGCCCCCCATTTGGTCCGAAATTAGCAATACGAATATGGGTACAATGTATATTGGCCCCCCCCCTATTCGGAAAATTGTATGGGACGCGGCCCCCCCCCACTCGGTTTTGAAGTTGAGGACTAAAAAAAAGGTCATCAACTTTTTTGGCGGATGAAATGGTATATTTCTCCAGAAAATTTTGGCAGATGACAAAAAAAAACTTTTTCTTAGAAATTTTCTTGGTTTTTCCCAAGATTTTGCCCCCCCCTTCCTAAAAACAGTTCTGGATCCGCCACTGGGTCGGTCCATCTTTCTGGAATCGATTGCTGTGATGAACTTCGTGGTCTTTATTTGCCTCTTTTCTGATCATTTTTCTCTTCGATCGTGGTTTGGTTTTATCAGATCGTGAGAGAGAGCCTCCGAGGTTCGCTCTTGCAATGACGCTGTGTGAATTTCTTCTTCTTCTTTAGTGTTCTGCCCTTAGGCAGGTCCAAGATCCCAAAAACACACCATTCTTGTCTTAATATTTTGTGCTTTTGTCCTCTTCCCTTTTCTATGTCCATCAGCCAACTTATTTGTGAACTTAAGATTCGCCATTTTGTGAATTTACAATCACAATCGTCTTTGTTTTCTTAACTCGTTGCAGAAAATAAACAGTTATTTTTATTATTATTATTATTATCTGCATATTTGAGTGTAAAAAAGATTTTTATTATTTGGCCTCCTGTTACTTGACGAAATGAATTACGTGGTCATGTATACGTGTGAGCAAGCACTTTCTTTTGTCTTCTATCTTTTCATTGTCTTATAATTGTTCGTAACTCGTTGCAGATACGTTCTGGAGACGTACAATCAGTTGTCGTGGCTGACGATGGATCCGATGACGAACGATCGTCGGTCGTGTCTCCCTCTTCATATTCTCGTTCTCATGCAGCTCTACCACGGCATCGACCGATACGTCTGACCATACGACACAACAGACCGATACACCCCGTTCTCCCCTTCTTATACTTGAAGAACGCACGGGCCCTCTGCTATAGATTCTGCCCTTGAACTGCAGTGCGTCGTCGTCGTTGAACGTACCGTGATCATCGCTGGCCTTGCTCCGAACGCACGGAGGGACGCCGAGGCCGGTCGCTGAGGCCGGCTGGACTTGTGTCCCTTGGACAGTCGACGGGGCCATCGTCTAGAGGCCGGTCGTCGTCGGGACGCAACGGATGAATTTGAAGTGACGACTTTTTTCTCGACTCGGCTCGCCTGTTTGCGACCGCTCGCTCGCCGCCGAATGATGTACATATTCTGTAATGACCTGTTAATATATTTACCATTTATTAGTTTTGCCGCTGCGATGTTCCGTTCGAAAAGTTTTGACTGGTTTGGTCGGCTGTGGGTGCATGCTGCCGTGCCCCCAAACCCTGTGGAGTGGCTGGCCCCGGGGAGTGGCTGGCCCTGGGGAGTGGCTGGCCCTGTGGAGTTGCTGGCCCCGTGGAGTGGCTGGCCCTGTGGAGTGGCTGGCCCCGTGGAGTGGCTGGCCCCGTGGAGTGGCTGGCCCTGTGGAGTGGCTGGCCCTGTGGAGTGGCTGGTTTCTACTGCATAATAATAAGTTATTATGAAGTCTCTGTTTGTGGTGAGATTCTGGTGAGGTGAAGTGCTTGGGAGCGTCGGCATTGTTGTCGCCTGTGGTTATGTACGCAGCATCGATTGAAAGACTTTGATGTGGTATGACTGTTTGATATTTCCCACACGACCAAACTTCGAAAGTGCACACTTGACAGAATAATATCGATGTGCGCTGAGCGTGAAGACTTGAGCAGGGTCCCGAAGCTGTGACCGCCCGATTGGAAGCTGAAACCCGTCCTCTCTCCGTGTTACAGGCCAAACGCTGTACCCGTTTGATTACCGTGCGCCCCTCCCTCCCTAGGGAAGGGTTTGCGTATTGTAGTTGTATGGACATCATGGGCGGAGTTTGGTTTCCGTTCTTGGAGGGGCTAACCCAAAGTCTGGGCCTTATTAAGGGGGCTAACCCCGAGAAAGATACCACTTTCATGGTAAAAAAGTTGAATCTGGGCCTTCTTGGAGGGGCTTAACCCTCCCTAGCCCCTGATAAACTCCGCCCATGATAGACATTGATATGTTGAGATTTTCATCGTGTGCACACGTATGAGTTGACGGACATTTTGAAGTTGTATCGGGGTCTAATGTTGACACTTCGTTATGTATTTAAGGCGATGTATTTTTAAAGAGCGTTGTAATGAGATGAGCGGATGGAAAGACAATTGTTATTCTAGTTCGGAGAGACTTAATCAAATTATCTCTTTCTCCCCCATTTAATAATATTAAAACAAAAGTAAAAATAATTTTGTGTTAATAAAACGGAATTCTGCTCGATTTGAACGTTTTGTTTTGCAAGAACTGCCTCTACGTCGAAATGCTTTCTTCGCAGCGTTTTGCACGGATACACATAAAGAATTGAAGATTAGCTTGGATCTGTTTCCATGTTTGGTTGATTATTTAGCTTTTCAGGTGAATATACTCCAGGTAAATAAAATAGATTTGTCTGTTCTTGTTGGTCCTGAACATCTGTCGCATAAATTCAAATGGTTGCTGAAGATGATGCATTCAGATTTATGGGGGAAACAGAGACAGAGATAGACAGAGACACACACACAGGGAGATGCAGAGGGAGAGGGACATATTCAGAGAGAGAGATTCCATGGTGTTTTTTGGGCATTACAGACTAGTGTTTCTGGCGCTTCTGACTTGGGATGCTTGTTCTCCAATTTTTATTTTTTAATAATAATAAAATTATGTGATGCCTGATTTTCTAAACACCCAAATACAGCTCCAAACATAATTTTTTGAAATCCCGAGGGATCCTAGGTTCCTCGGGTAAATAATAATAATAATAATAATGTAATTTCCTTGGTGCGCTACAGCTTAGATGGCTTTTTTAAGAAAGGAAATGAGAAGTATTGTGGTAGGTACGCACTGTGGGGTACTGGCTACAGCCCAGCGCACATTGGTGTGTGCTGCATAATATTGGAGTTGGTTCAAAACAGTTGACAAAAGCCCTCGCCAGTGTGAAGTCTGCGGCTGATTGGATACATGCAGGTATTCTATCAGTTCTATTGTAGCAGAGGTCACGGAGTTGTAAAATAATTATTCAGCAAGATGCGAAGTGCGTTTCATGCCTTTTTTTAACGTGCAGTTGCGAGTTGTACACGAATTGTGCAGTTCTAAATGGATTTGTGCAGTTGTAGAGCACCTCTGTACAGTTAACAGTAGCAGAAAGGTCATTGATTGGAAGTAACTTACCATGGAGGATGGGAAAGGAAAGAAGGGGTTGTGCAGTTCTAAAGAGACCTTACAAACAGCCCTGACGTGTTTCTTTTGCGTTGGATCGCATGGCGTCTCACTGTCTGCTCTCACTACATCAATTGACTGAAGACTCAATCTAATAATTTTTAGCGGATCGCTTTGGAAATCCCTGTTCTGTTGCCACTGATAACCTTATCGTCATTTGTTGTGAATGAATTAAATAAATAGTTACGCATTCACCACGGCAACATTTCTTCGAGTTTCAGTTGACTATTATAATGAATTAATAATAATGGCCTAATAAGTCTATTTGTAAAGCCCGTCGCTCTGCCGGGGTCGAAGGAATTCGGGCACTGTACACAATAAGCTAATTGGCATACCAGTATTGAAATTGTTTAGAAAAATAGGTCTTGAGTTTTGACTAAAGTGCCTCGTGAAAGCTGGAGCAAGTTCGAATCCACCTCAGATCGCTGCCTAAATTATGTGCCCCAAGCAAGCCCTTCACTCGCAATCGCTCATGCGCTTTGGTTTGAAATTCCGAGGCTTTGTTCGCGCTGTATAGTCAGAAGCGCCTCTGTGTAGTGAGCTTGAAGGGGCGCTATTAGCCTAGGCCTATAGCATTATGCGATCAATAGGCCTAAACTAGGAAAATTAATTATAGGTGTAATTTAAGCAAACTAAGCTTAGATGTAAAAAACAAGTTTTTTGGGAGAGAATAAAAACCAAGAAACGTTTTTACAACTACGGGCGTACGCCAAGGGCGGATACAGAAATTTTGGACGGGGGGGGGGGGGGAAATTTCTTGGTCTTGGGTCCCGGAAAAAATTTAGGCCTTGGGAAAATTTTTCTTTGTCGTATCCGCCAAAAAAGTTGATGACTTTTTTTTTTTTTTTAGTCATCTGGCCAAATTTTCGGGAAAACAATACCATTTTGTCCGCCAAAAAAGTTGATGACCTTTTTTTTTTTTAGTCATTCGGCCAAATTTTTGGGAAAATAATACCATTTTGTCCGCCAAAAAAGTTGATGACCTTTTTTTTTTTTAGTCATCCGGCCAAATTTTTTGAGGGGGGCCGCAATGCATGGGTATTTCTTAATAGGGGGGGGGGGAATTGTTGTACAATATATACATTGTTCCACAGCATGTTCAATCCAAATGGGGGGGCCACGATACATGGGAATTCTAAATGGGGGGGCCATGGCCGGATAAGCCCCCCCTGGATCCGCCCCTGGCGTACGGTAAGCCATATTCATCACGCAATTCGTTTATTTATTTATTATTTATTTTATTTATTTACTGAGAATTTGATATAGCGCTCCTTCAAGGTCACTACTCAGGAGCGCTCCCAGTCCAACCCCGGTCGAATAAGACAGTCTTGAGAAGGGAAAGAAATGAAGTAGAAGTAGAAAGGCTAATAGATATTTGACGAAGGATAACAGGGAGCTCATTCCAGGTCGCAGGGCCAGCCACGGAGAAAGCACGGTGCTGCCTGATTGCAGTCCGTGAGCGTGGAACAATAAGTTCCGCTTGTGCAGCTGAGCGGAGAGAGCAGCGGCGTTGAACAATCGTGGTCGAGCAACAGAGCTCCTGCAAGTATAAAGGAGCCAGACCATTATTATTATAGAAAAACCATTATTTTAATGCATTTGAACATCTTATGTAGTTGGACCAATTGAAATGGTCAACCTCCCACGCCGTCTCAACTCTAAACATCATCTACGCCTACCATAGCTGAGCCTGACTGTCTAGCCTAACTCCTCGTCTGACTCTCCGGATCTTGACACCAGTCCTGCAGATCTGCCTATCGAATAGTAGGCGCTCGTGAATAAGCTGGTGCCCCGTGCTTGGCTTTCAAGTAAGGCCTAGTGCTTTAGAAATTTGGAGTTTACGATTACGAATATTTTTTCTTTTGAGTCTGTGAATAAGCTGGTTACCGCAATTAACTTAAAATATTTTAGCTTTTGTGGGCGCTGTAGAAGCTCTAAGTAGGCTACGATACGATTACGATCAGTTGCATGTTGAAAAATTCAAGAACGCTTTCCAAGGCCTTATAGTACTCCCTCTGTCTAGTGAACATGGTTGCCATCAGAGCTAAAGTGTGCCTGGACGGTCATGGACGGCGTCCATGCATTCACATGTTTTAAAATCTGAACACCGTCCCGCCACTTATTGGCCCACACAGCAGGGAAATGTAGGCCTAGGCCTACATGTTATTTCCAGCGTTGGCAAGGACAATCTCTGGTGTAGCCTATATTTTTTTATTTGATCATTGATCAATTGCATAATTTGCATTTTGTGCCTGGTAGGCTTGCTAGCGGTGTGTCTAGCTGCTCTAGCAGTTTTGTTTTACCAATAACTAAATATAGAATCCTTGCCAATAACCTAAACGAATAGGCCAAAGATCGCCGAATAATATTAGCATGCTATTAGCATAATATTAGCCTATCAATTTTAGCGCGCCTAAACCTGGACTAAAAATCTTGCACGAAAGTGCGTAAAGAAAATAAACTACAAAGGTGGTAGCAAAATAATGGCAATCAACGCGCCTGAAAATAAGCTGCTTTCCGCGACTAGCAGCTTTTGTAGCTGTAAAAATATTGATAGGCTATTACGATTACATTTACGAATGAGTGCCCATCCCATCCAATGGCCCATCAACCGATATCTATATTTAGTTCTAAATATCTTCAGTTCTAAATATAGATATCGACGGGCCGCTCAGGGATGCCACTCATAGCTTTTTCCACCTATATCTAGTGTTTTCGTAATCGTAATCGTGATAGAAAGAAGGCCCAGCGTAGGGAAGAGTGGAAAAGAGATCAAATTTTAATCATTGGACGATCTAAAAAAAGAGGTCGTCAGAAATAATTTCAAGCCGGAAAAATGGAAAAAGCCATGCATATTCAGAGAAATTGCCAGCCTAGCCTTTTCTAGCCTTATTTCAACCGGATCTGTCTCCTAAATTCCGAGTGGCATCCCTGGCCGCTCTAGTCAGCTGTACAGACTCTACAGAGCCTTCTATTACTGATGCCACTCCTAGCTTGTTTTAAAATGAGGAGCGGCATAATTAAACTCAGCTAAGTTCGGTTTTAGGAGTTAAACGGTAAAGATGTTCAAATCGCCAACATGATGCGTCGATTTAGAAGTTTGCATATTTTCTAATTTGTGCGAATTCGACTAGAGACAGAAATTACTTCGTTAGCAAATTATCTCGAAACTGGCATTCTTTAGCGGCGAGCTGAACGAAGCTGTCTTGAAAGTTGCGGACACCAGGTCCTGTTGAAAATCTCTTCATGCCTTGATCCTACAACTACAGGTGAGACGGGTCTGACTTTATTTGGGTTAATATTAACAGCATCAGTTTTTTTCTGGCCATATTGAAACCCTTGAAAGTTTAACTGGTAAACTATCGTTCTAGCGGACTAAAATTATGCTAAATCTTTGGACTGGCGCAGCATAATTATTTTTAATCAATTCGGTTTCTTCGACGTAAGTTGGGCAAGTGGTTCCCAACCTTTTTTGACTGAAGGGCCACAAGGCTAAAACAATAATTATAGTTGACTAAAAGCATATGAAATTGCTATAATTGAATCAAAATAGACTGTTTGAAGTTATTTAAGGACATAAAATAATGTATAATAGAAATAATTGTGTGTTCTCTACTGTGCAAATTGTCAATTTTGTCTCTTTTTTTAATTGAGAGACAATTTGGGGCCATTTTTAGGCCTTGCGGGCCACGGGTTGGGAACCACTGATTTAGCCAATCATGCAGCACTTCACACTGCAACGTTACATAGGCATTTTAAGAGTAGAATGTGGTGTTTCACAAGAATGGGAACTCGGAAGTTGACATCGGTCCTGAAAGATAGCTTGTGGTACGGTCAGTTTTGACTTCTTAGATAAAAACTGTTTCTTGCAATGTCTGAGTTTGTACAATTCATCGTTTAGATGGAAGATTTGATGTATGTTATGAATTTTATAGGCAAAATCAACTTCGTCGACTTGGCCGGCTCGGAGAAGACCGAGAAGTCGGGAGCCGAGGGCACTATGGCTGTTCAAGCCACCTAGGAGATGTCGTCATTGCCATCTAGAAGGGGCAGGTGCTTACTCCATACCGGAACTCCAAGCTGACATCGACCCTGAAAATCGCTTGGGTAAGATCAGTTTTGATTTTGTAGTTACAAACTGTTTCTTGCAATGCCTGTGTTTTTACAATGCATCGTTTAAATGTAAGATCTGATGTGTGCACTAACTTTATTCCACTTTCCTAACTCACCTTTTGTTGTGTATATAGTATGCTAGTTAAGAAACCCTTGAACGGTAACCTTTTTTTACACCGGTCCTCGGTAACCTGGGGGTGTTTTCTACCACCGGGGGTAACTGCTGTTGTTTGTGAGGTAGGAACAAATTTTTATGCAATCCAAGGACTGAGAACATATGGCATGGCAAGGCATGGCATGACAAGGCAAGGCATGGAAATGTATGGCAAGGCATGGTAGGGCAGGGCAGTGCCATGCCATGCATACCGTGCTATGGCATGGCATGGCTCGCATGGCTTGCATGCATGGGATGGTATGGCAAGGCATGGTATGGCAAGGCATGGTATGGCATGGACAGGCATGGCATGGCATGGCAAGGCATGGCATGACATGGACAGGCATGGTATGGCAAGGCATGGCATGGCAAGGCATGGTATGGCATGGCAAGGCATGGCATGGCATGGTATAGCATGGCAAGGCATGGCATGGTAAGACATGGCTTGGCAAGGCAAGCATGGCAGGGCAGGGCAGTGCCATGCCATGCATACCGTGTTATGGCATGGCATGGCTCGCATGGCTTGCATGCATGGTATGGCAAGACATGGCATGGTATAGCATGGCAAGGCATGGCATGGTAAGACATGGCATGGTATGGCAAGGCATGGCATGGACAGGCATGGTATGGCATGGCAAGGCATGGCATGGCAAGGCATGGCATGGACAGGCGTGGTATGGCAAGTCATGGCATGGACAGGCATGGTATGGCAAGGCATGGCATGGACAGGCATGGTAAGACATGGCTTGGCAAGGCATGGCATGGCATGGTATAGCATGGCAAGGCATGGCATGGTAAGACATGGCTTGGAAAGGCATGGCATGACATGACAAGGCAAGCGTAGCATGGCAGGGCAGGGTAGTGCCATGCCATGCATACCATGTTATGGCATGGCATGGCTTGCATGGCTTGCATGCATGGCATGGTATGGCAAGGCATTGTATGGCATGGCATGGACAGGCATGGTATGGCATGGCAAGGCATGGCATGGACAGGCATGGTATGGCATGGTATGGCAAGACATGGCATGGTATAGCATGGCAAGGCATGGCATGGTAAGACATGGCTTGGCAAGGCATGGCATGACATGACAAGGCAAGCATGGCATGGCAGGGCAGTGCCATGCCATGCATACCGTACCTTGCCGTGGCATGGCATCGCTTTCAAGGCATGGCTTGGAATGGCATGGCAAGGCAAGGCATGGTATGGCATGGCGTGGCACTGCCTTGCCCAGCCATGCCATGACATGCCATGCCTTGCCAAGCCATGTCTTACCATGCCATGCCATGCTAGGCCATACCGTGCATTTTTATGCCATGCTTTGCCATCTGGTTTTTCGCCACAATAATTATTGAAAATATGTTGACAGTAGCCCGGGGGGGGCCCTATGCATAATTTTTTTTAAAGAAATTGAAGGATGGTCAATATTAGGAAAAGTCAAAAGTCACCAAAGCGATTGTAAAAATTTCTAGTACTTCGTAATAGCAGCAGTTACAACAGTCTGGGAGTAGAAATTACCCCCAGGTTACCGTTCAAGTGTTAAGAATTTATTGTTCACGAAGCTGCTTTATTTTCCAGTCGGCCGTGCTGCATATTTCTAATCCAATTCTTTCAGGTGGCCCTGGCTAGCGGGACCTTTGGCCCCTTTTGGGTCTCCTGGGTGAGCCGACATAATAGATAACTGAAGTATAACTATACTATCTGTAATGAATGTGTTGGTTGCGGAATAAAAATGCTATGCTGTGTGTAAGATATCAATGTCGAAGGTAAGATCACTTGTGTAGAACTGACCGGCTCTGAGAGGATCCAGAAGTTGGGAGTCGAGGGAATGGCGGCTGATGAAACCACGAACATTAACTTGTCGCTGACGCGGTGGTGTAGTGGTGGCGTCGTTGCCTTGGAGCCGGAAGGTTCGAGGTTCGAATCCACCCTTAAGCCACTGCGTAGGGACCTTGGGCAAGTCCTTCACTCGCAACTGAGTTTTGCTCAGCGCTTGGGCGTGAAACTCCGATGCAGTGTCCGCTCTGCATTTGGGAGCGCCTCTGAGTAGAGAGAGAGCGAGAGCTTGAAGGGGCGCTATAACAAGTGCACATACAAACATAAAAACACACTGGCGCTCGTAGACGTCGCTGCAGCCATTCTGCAGCGACAGACTTTTGTCCTGTACCTAAAAGACATGTGTAGCAACGCCATTGAAATTTGTTTATTGCAGCTATTGACATTGGTTTGATTGGAATTTGTTAAATGGCACACGACATCATCTTTTGACGTTTTTCCTACAATTAACTAGTTGAGGCATGATTTCTCTTTCTTGTTTGCCTAACCTGTTGCTGTTTCTTCTCAATTGTACTTGGGGACACCCTGGCGGGTCCATAAGAGTTCTCTCCTTTTGCTTTTTGTTAGTTTCTAAATCCATAGTGTGTTGAAAATAATTATTTCAAGTGCTTTCTGTCACTTTGGACAATAAAAACCGAGGACACGGTTTATGTTCACCAAAACGTTTCTCTCTTGGTTTTGCACCGATTCATTGTTCATGTGTTAAACAACATCAGTCTCTCAATTCTTAAAGGTATTTCCTTTCCTCCAAAGTTTTAAACACTTGAGGTTAATTTATTTATATTGTTTAAAAAAGTTATTTTTATTATTTTCTTTATTTGTAGACAATCTGAGGCAAAGGGCACTCGAGAAGATGCCATGACAAGACCGCCAGCCATGCCTCGCTGCCTCTGCGAGCATTTGTGGGCACCACCACCACCACCACCACCACCACCACCACCACCACCACCACCACAACCGTTCAGAATGATGCCATCAAGTTCGCATTGGCTTCTACGCATGACCTTCCTACACTTGTGAGGGATCCGTTTTCGAAGGAAAAGCATGGTGAAGTTTATGAGGTAGGAATATTTTTTTCCAGCGTCTTGATCCGATTTAATTGATCGAAACCTATATCAGATATAGAGGATCTATTGTGTAGGACATGTAATGTAGTGACTGTATAATTTTTTACGCCCTCTGAGCTTTGATGTTTTCAGATTAGTTTTGATCAGTGTTGACAAGGTCTTAGACTAGATCAGCTGGTCATATAGATCTCCGATGAGCAAAGTAATGATGCGGCAATCCAGCTGCTTGATGGCAGAGACTGTCACCACATGAGTTGTTGAATATATCTGACAGAGTATATGCTCGCTTGCAAAGTGTATAGAAGGATAGTTGCATTCATGAATGCAAGTAAGGAAGTGAGTAAGTGAGCAAGTAAGTGGGCAAGTATGTGAGTGAGTATGCAAGTAAGTAAGTAAAGTAAGTCGGTCAGCAAGCAACTTAAGCAAGCAAGTATATCCTTAGAATATTCTAAGCAAACCTGTTTACTTGTGCGGCGTTATTAAATTAGATAAGGTATTCGTGAATTTCTCATCTCGTTTGGCTCGTTCGTCTCAATGCTTTCCGTCGGGTTTCGAATACGAGTTGTGCATCGAAAATTTCATTCTCCTGGATCATGCCACAATGTCCAGACGTGGCATAAGGATAGAATCAAATGATAGAAACTCTGTGGAGTCAACGGAGTTTCTATCATAATTTGTCGTTTTCCATTGAGAAGCGAAGGGAGTAGGTAACATTCTTGATAGTAGGCAGCAGACAATTGAAAACGTGGCTAGGATTGTAAAGTGCAGAGGAAAAAGAGAGGAGTCAAATACTACTGTTCTAAATACGAGGAACAGAGCAGCCTGTTGGAAACGGAAACCCGGTCGGACGTCAGTAGTCGTCGTATGCTCTTCTCAAGAAATTATACTGGAAGTCATCCCACTGGTCTACGCTTGACACAATGCTCCGCTCTTCCTCCGTCCTGAGGCGCTTGTGGCGCATGATTGTGCCGCAATGTCCAGACGTGGAATAGGGATAGAATGAAATGATATACTCGGTGGAGTCTACGGAGTTTCTATCATTTGGCATTCTCTATTGAGAAGCTTCACCAAACGTACCTCACAATTCACAACGTCTTCGTGTGTGATCCAGAGCGGAGGGAGTAGGTAACATTCTTGATAGTAGGCAGCAGACAATTGAGAACATGGCTAGGATTGTAAAGCGCAGAAGAAAATGAGAGGAGTCAAAATACTATTGTTTTTCAGCAGATCCTTGTCGTACCACTTTACGTATTGTTGAATTTATGTGCGTTTACTGTGCAGAAATAGCATAGGCATACCATGCTGCAGGGCTGATTTTAAGGAATTTTTAGAACTGCACAAGCCCCTCTTTCCTTTCCCATCCTCCATGGTAAATTACTCCCACTCACAGGACAACGACCTTTTTCTATTGGTTTTCACTGCACAGAACTGCTTTTACAACTGCACAAATCCATTTAGAACTGCACATTTTGTGTACAACTGCACGTTAAAAAAAGCCCTGCCATGCTGGAGAAGCATAGGGAAGGTGAGCCAATAATGTGGCCTGAGTAATGTCGTATTAAAAGGCAAAAACCTGCGAGTCCATGAGAAATAACAATACATATCGCATAGAGCAATTGGTTGACATTGATACATATACGATCATAATGCAAGTCAAAGCTAAGCTTTATTCGTAATGGTTACCTCAGGATGATAGACTTTGTCACCCTCTCCATACCTGGTATGAATATCATGAATAGGAGTTTTCAGAACCTTTAGGCTTTCAACAATTTACCAGGGCACTTTGATTTTCAGAAATGTCCCCATTATGCGACCTAAATACCAAATCAATCATGCAAATGCCACATGTTTTCATCACATACATTGTCCAGCCCGAAAGTTTCAACTTGTTCATTTATCCTAGCCGTGGTTGAAATGACAGAATCCATGTATAGATGTCCTATGTATCTTTGATGCTGACGATTGCTGAGCCGAGGGCGGAGGGTGTGTGGTGGCTTTTTATCTCTGGTTGAGTTTTTACTTCTACCATTTTGCAGTTCACACCTACCTCGCTTGCGGTGTTTGCATGTGCCCACTAATACAGTCATTCTAGAGTAAGTACCGGTATATGGTCTGAAGTGTTGTGTTGTATGCAGTTTCTCGCAGTAAGATGTTTGATAATAACATAACAATACATTTTTCATTCGGCAACCAACTAATTCATTACAGATAGTGTGATTATACATCAGTTATTTAATATGTTGGCTCGCCCAGGAGACCCAAAAGGGGCCAAAGGTCTCGATAGCCAGAGCCATCTGAGATAATTGGATTAGAAAATGCAGCAAGGCCAACTGGCTGAGCTCGTTTTCCTGAAACGGAGCAGTTCCCATGCACTAACACTAGTTGAAGCACACACATTTGGCTTTGTGAGGTGCAATTCTGGTGATGATTCTGTTTGATTATTCCACCAATGTGTCGCAGCACTTTTTCCATGGCCGATTCCAAAGAAATGTCTCTCCCTATCCAATCCAAATCTAGTCTTTTTGTTTATAGTGATCAGTGACAGTCTTGTAATTTGATACTGGCAGCATTTTGATGTTTGATGATAACCGGTTGAAATGCATACATGGTCATTTTGTTGTGCGGTAAGGCACTGATAACAATGCACAAAGGCGTTTATTTATTGTAGAATGTAGTGCTTGTTCACGGTAGCTATTCAGAGGAGTGCCCCAGAAAGCAGACGTAGCTCCTGTGGAAGCACATTCCAGACAGCTGAGTAAACCTCTATTCTGCATTGTTGCAGTTCATGCGATTGGAACCAAGAACATGCCCTTTTGTGCAGAATGGAGGGGTGGTAATGCTGGATACCTGTAGAGCAATCAAGCTCTTGCATGTAGTTTGGGGTCAAGCTGATATAGCTAAACCAGAGCAGGGATCCTATATGCAATGGGTTGCCGGGTGGGAAGCAGTTCAATGTCTCCTGAGACATGACCACATTTTGGTATTTGTCCAATTAAATGTGCTGCAGAGCATAGGACTCGGTTAAGGCACATTATTCGAATGGATGGGAGGCCAGAGTAGGGTTGCCAACTTTGGATTATGAAATTTGTGAACATGGCACAAGCCCCACATTTTGTGGAAATTGTAGCGATTACTATCCAACACTTTGTCAGAGTACTATAAACTATACTGCCCTACTCGGAAAATGTGACAATATGCAAGATGCAGGATCTGTATTATTGTATGGATACCATGGTAGTTGTGATGTAAAAGCTGTGTAAATGAGAGAGAATATGGAGACGAGGCTAGCTTTAATCTGAGGGATTGAATAGACGAGCTATGTGCTGTCGCATTGTAAATCATTAAAATAGTTGCTATCAGGATCTAGATGATGGACTGCACTTGTAGGAAGTACAAGAGGAATATTGTTTCATCAACTAATATAGCATGACAAGATAAAGATCTTGTTTTTTAAATATCTACTTATGTTCACTTTTGCTTGCTTTAACATTTACATTTCTGCGCTCCAGCATGATGTAAGAAATCTCCACGAGTTTGATTGAAATTGACTTTAACACACATTTAAGCTTTTTACGAGTTCAAGTCTCATCTGTTGCATTCATCAGTCCACAGATCATTGCTATCTTGGCGTGGTTGCGGCTAGTTTACACCCTGCAACCGTTAGTCGACCCTTGCAAGCATCGTGGACTTTGCAGATTGCATGAGCCTTCGACCACGGCAGCGTGTGGTCGACATTGACGTGATTCTTGAAGTTTCGTGTTTTGCAATTGGTCATAATGATCTGAACAGACTTTTGTCCAATGATCTAGGTCCATCCGCATTTCATGTGTCTCTTGTTTCTCAGGCTTCGACTTTTATCTGCCACCAATAAAGTTTTGTCTCTCTCCGTTAACATGACAAAGCTGCTATTTCAAAATGAATGATTGAACACATCTTAAGGTACCATGCCCAATGTCTAGCCTAAGTCTTGCGCACTTCTCTAGCCATCATCTTTAAGAACAACACCACAATTCAAAATGTTATCTTATAAAGATTGAATGAGGTGCTCTAGCATACCACATAGCGCCATCTTAGATGACCCAACGCTACCTCTATCATCAAGACTTAAATCAAGCACAAATTTCACAGTAAACTTGAAGGATAACTTAACACACAACTTATCCACAACAATGATCCAGAATAGAGCTTTTTAATTTTTCAATATTCCATCCATCTCTCGAATGAATGCATGTTCCACATCCTGCAGACTAAACGGGGTCAGGCCCGGCCTTAGGGCAAGACGAGCGAGGCAGCCGCCTTGGGCCCCACGCTTCCAGGGCCCGTGCTGCTGGCAATAATTTTTTCTTTGCCGATATTAACAATGGTTACGCAATACGCAGCATAACAACCATATAGAACTAATCTCACATTGTCATCGGCACCCACCTAACGCCCGAGTCGACCTGCCAGATGGCCGCCTTGTGTAAGGCATTGGCCAACCTGAAGCTCCCCTTCTGCGGAGCCCGAAAGGTGTCGAGCGACATATGGCGTGCTAGATGTTGATGGCCTTTGGTGGCGAGATGTTGATGGCTTTTGACTTCTTCTGCTCTGTTGTTGCGCAAACGCCAGTGACGTTGTCTTGTTGGAATTTGCGTTGATGGGTTCCGATGACACATTGATGATAAATGTCGTGGCGCGTTTCGCTCCTGACAAAAAAAACGAAACAACAAAACAGAAATAGGCTATGGCTGAGGAGACTTTGGCAATTCCAACATTTCGCTTGCTCCGTCTTAGAGCAGGTTTCTCTGCCAGCTCTTTATCAGATGTAACCTGTTGTCTGCTGCCAATCTTTGCTGTTTCCTTAACTGAGGGCTCCACATTCACTTCCACTTCGACCTCAGTCTGTCTAGTCTTACCCCGTGCTCCCGTTCTGCTCTTTCTTTCAGGCTCAACCACAGTAGCTTTGCTTTGCACATTCAACTCTTCATTAGCATCAACCTGTGCTCTGCGCATTCGTCTGTTACTAACTTTGGTTGCTGATGATGATTCAACAGTCTTTGTCACAGTAGCAAGTTCTGTGGCCACCTTCTCAACTTCTGTGGTAACGGCCTTTCCTCTCGCTTTCATCTTTCTCTCAGCCTTGTTCACAATAGCTTCAGCTTGCACAACTCCTTTGAGGGCAACCTTCTTTGCTCGGCCATCAGACTTTTCCGCTGGTGGACTAGTCAAAACCTTGACATTATCTGCTCCAGTCTCTTGCACGGAGAGCTCCAGCTCAGCTTGCTTGGCTTTACCCTTTCCTTTTGCCGCAGTCTTACTCTACACTCTCGTCAATTTCATCAGAAGTATCTACAATACGTAATCGAGTTACAAAAACAAGAATGCAGGCAGCCAAGAAGTGTTTTTCGTGCTTTTAGAATGTCAGACATTTACTATGACAGACAAATCAAATTACAAACATTCCAGAGTACTATAATTATAACAAACTTTTTAAAAATATGACAAAGTTGACAATTTGGACAGTAGAGAACACACAATTATTTCTCTTAGGCTATTCCTGACGTCAATTCCTTCTACGAACAACATGACTTTTTATATGAAGTGGTCAGAGGTCCACATTTACTTAAAACATAGAAAACCTCATTGTACTAAAAAACCATGCAACCAGACACAGATCCAAAAACAGCAATATAACAGAGTTCCAGTGCATTTGTTCCAGTGCAGCTTACATTTAGAGTTCCAGTCTCAATGAAATATTGACAAAAAATTCAGGAAAAAACGAGAGAAATAGAACAAACTGAACATCTAAAATCATCGGAATCGAGTCTTGAGATAATTTGATTAACATGCGAAAATAACACATGGCCCTCGAAACCTGCAATATGGTGTTGGCCCAAGGAAATGTTCAAGGGAAGTGGGGGGAGGGTTCTGTGCTACAGCATGAAGTGAGGATGTAAGCAAAAGAAGCAGAGCTGTTAAAAATGATAGATACTACGACAATGTCTCTTCTGCTGACGATCTAGTGAAGTCCCTGCAATATTGAAAGCGATTGACGCTGGTTTTTCGTCTTGTATTCCAGAAATGTGTCGTGCTTCTCCCAGTTAAAGAGCCATAGCGGTGAACCTTCTAAAGAACCTGAACTCGCTTGTGTCCAAGGTAGTCACTGACAAGGTTTATGGGCATTATTTTGATATCATGTAGAGGCCAGTGCTGGTGTAATTTTCCATTCAAGGTTGTGAAGGTCATTGCAATGTTGAGCTATGCTTCCCAAACGATTAAAGTTGAAGTGTCCGCTCTGCATTCGGGAGTGCCTCTGAGTAGTGAGCTTGAAGGAGCGCTATAACAAGTGCACATACAAACAAACAATTACACTTGAAATTTTAAGATTGAATTGTGCACGCATAGCCCTACACGTTGAGCTACCGTGTTCGACTACATACTGGATTGAGAGGATTTTCGCATGTGCCAAGAATTGTACAGCTGCAAAAGTTTTTGCAGCTCCTATTAGCTTTGAGGCATGAGCACCGTTTTGTCGAACAATTTGTCTTCTGGCACTGACACGATTCGTTGATCAGCTGGACAACAGATACAACATAATCGTTGTCAAACTATGCAATGCGATGCCAAGCAGCAGCAATACATCACAAGACAAAACAATACAACACCATACGAAAGAAAACAGAACGAAATTAAAAAAGCAATCCCAAACAATACACTACAACAGCAACTGAAAAAAGTTCAATTCTACAAACAAAGACCATTTAACATAAACAAAACAATAGACTACAACAAACAAAATAAAACATCACAAACAAAATATTACACTACAGTCTACCACAAACAAAACATTTATAACCAAGCTATACCAAAAACAAATGAAGTAATAGTAATAATACACTAGCACAAACAAAACAATACAAAAGTTGTACACAATAACATAAACAAAACACGACAAAACAGTTCCCTATAAGAAAACAATACACTATGAAAACAAAACTACTAGTTTATGGAAGATGTGTGTTGCCATTTGTGATTATGAATACACTGTACAACACATTGTGGGGTGCGGTGGTGTAGTGGTGGCGTTGTTGCCTTGGAGCCGAAAGGTTCGAATCCACCTCGCCGCGTAAGGACCTTGTTCAAGTCTTTCACTCACAATTGTTCAGCGCTTTGGCCTGAAACTCCGATGCATCCGGGAGCACCTCTGAGTAGAGAAAGTTTGAAGGGGTGCTATAACAAGTGCTCATACAAACAAACAAACAGTAATACATAATAAAACAATGCCATTTGGAGCACCTCTGAGTAGTTACTTGTATATTGAAGAGGCGCTATATCAATTCTCCGAATGAATGAATGAATGAATGCATTTTGCACAACACCCATAAACCCGCTTTGTGCTATCTTACCATAAAGCGAGCGCCGTAGTTCGACATGTTGGGAACCTGTTGCTCCTTCTGTCTTTCGTCCACAACCAGCTTCTGTCTGACACGATAGACAACGGCAGACACTTCATCTGTCTTCCTCTGTGAAGCCTCTTGCTGGTTGACCTTTTTGTGCTGAACCTTCGCAAGGTCTGCCTCTAGCCTGCGATTCTACAAGAGAATAGAGTTCTACATTACGACTTACGATGGTTTTTAAGCAATGTGCGTGTGTGTGCAAGCGTGTATCATGTGTCAAGACAATTGATTTTAGTATCGTTAGAGCACTATGAAAACTGGTAAGTATGGTAAGCTATGTTTCCCTTTAATTAAGTCAGTACATAATTATATTCCTCGTTAACCAATCTCTAATTATAACTTTGGTGCATGCACAGAAAACTCAATTAAATAAATCTCTAATTATAACTTTGGTGCATGCACAGAAAACTCAATTAAATCAATCTCTAATTATAACTTTGGTGCATGCACAGAAAACTCAATTAAATCAATCTCTAATTATAACTTTGGTGCATGCACAGAAAACTCAATTAAATCAATCTCTAATTATAACTTTGGTGCATGCACAGAAAACTCAATTAAATCAATCTCTAATTATAACTTTGGTGCATGCACAGAAAACTCAATTAAATCAATCTCTAATTATAACTTTGGTGCATGCACAGAAAACTCAATTAAATCAATCTCTAATTATAACTTTGGTGCATGCACAGAAAACTCAATTAAATAAATCTCTAATTTCTACTTTTGTTCAATTTAGTGAAAGTAGTTTTCTCATCCTATTAGATTGGCCGAGTGAGATGTTCATAACTATTGGCGCTTCAGATATGCATGATAAATTCTTCATCGTCAACGCCCTTGAATACTGAACTTGCAGAAGTAACAAAGTACATCGAAGACGCAGACTCTTCGTGAGACAACGTTGATAAGGGAGTGGTGATTATGTTAATAGGTAATGTTGATATGAAGCAACTTTTAGGTAGCAAACACCATGTACAAACTACATTAATATCAAATATGAAGCGACTTTCATGTACCTCTCAAAGATGCCTAACTATCAAAAGATTAATGACATTTAGGCCAACAGCTGAACAAAGGCCAAAATGATAAAAGCAATGAGGAATCGGCAACAGGTAGAAAACTGACTTTTTGAACTCCAAGTCGACGACCAGATGCGATCTCAATGATGTTTCATTCATTCTGGTCGCCAACGTTTTCCACTTATGGCTGGTCACGGTCAACTGAGCACTGTATGGAGTGGTGATGTGGTTGCTTTTGATGTTGGTTCCATAATTAGAATGTCTACTCTTGTTCAATACTGCAAGTAGATTTCCCATCCTGCTAATTTTACCGACTGAGATCAACTGAGATGTTCATAATTATTGTAACTTCCGACATGCACGATGGATTCTTTCAACTGCACGTTCAGAACTGTATGACTGTTTCTGGCGATGGTCGATAGCCAAATTAGGTCAAATGTTTTATTCAGTGCCATAAGTGTATTATCTTGTTGTTCCTCCGGAAATAAATAGCGATAAAATAAAATATGCTGCATGCTGTCTAAAGCGAACTAAGCCAGGAATGTTTAAATTTCCTGGTTAGATAAGATTACAAAGACACGTGGATAGCCCTAAAGTTGTGCGACTGAAAATGTCAAAAGACCCTGGCTTACCTGAGCCTTCATTTGGGAAAATTGTTGATCCTTGAGCTCGTCAAAGAAAAACTGTAAACTCCTATTCAACACTGATTCAAAAGAATGAGTATTAATGATATGATTGCCACTCAAACGCGGCGTGTTAATCCTTGCGCAAAGAACGAAACACTAAAAGTAAAGTACGAATTCGAATTAGGTCCCTACCTATCACTCGTTCACTTGCGGATCGTTGGCCTTTGTTATTAAGATTTAGGTGATGCACTCAAGTATCGCAAACCCACTTTTCACATTTCGGACACTGTGACCAATCGACGTGTGACTCATTGTACATGATCTCACAGCACATACATGGAGTTATGTCTTCCTTTTCACTGACTTTTAACTTCCTGTTCGGCAGAGTCGACCATTACTAACTCCAAGCCAACGACCAGATGCGATCGCGTTGATGTTTCATTCATCCTGGTCGCCGACGTCTTCCTTTTCTGGGCGGCCAAAGTTATAAGTCACCAATGCGCATGAGCAATTGTATATAATTGCACGTCGGTTTGAGACTTCGATTCATCGTCTGTGCTGTAATCTGGTTCGCCTCCGAGTAGATTTTCGGAAGGAGCGCTATAACAATTACTAATGCTCCAAGCATTTTAATCATAGGTAACTATAGATATAATTATAAATAAATAACTTAACTAAGAACAGAATAGAATGCAAACTTTAGTGTTCATCAAAACTGAATCAAGTCTATAGGCTTATGAATGTGATCTAAAAACGTAAACCCAAGAGGCCCGGTTAGGCATCGGCCTTTTCTTGATGATCAAGAGATGGCTACAGTTCAGATGCACACTACACTTCGCTTCGATGCTCAGCCAACGCAACGATGGCTTCGTGTTTATCCGGTTTTTAAAAGATCTTATATGACAATCGGAGATGATGTGTTGCTCGAAACGCCACCGGATTGGCAACTGCCATCCATTCTGCAAATGACTTTTGTTTCTGATTAGCCTCTGCCTAAGCTTCAGAAGCCTGCATTCTCCGGCAGACAGACGGAAGTGGGTGACTGGCTCCCTGCAATTGATCACAGAAAATAATGTAAATGATCATACCTCCCCACCTACAGTGCAACAGGAAGTTGTCTGTTGTGAAGCATTGCTACAGTTCGGCAGCTGTTGTCTAAAAATGTTTTGAGCAGTGCACTAACTGCAATGTTGCATGTATAAACCATATATTTTTTATGCTGAGACTTGTGTCCATACTAAAACGAGTTTCTGTCCATTTGGATTGGAAGGCTATGTGTAGTTTTTTACTCCTATTTATTTTTCTTCTTTCCTGCAAAAATATGTGTCTCCCATTAATTCGTCGTTGCTGTCTATTGGTGGTAGACCTAGACCTACTGCTATAGGCCTATCCCAGGTCAGCCCATCTAAATTATTATAAATTACTTGATGCATTATCAAACGGTTTAAATTAATAATCCTATGGACTTGGGTTTACTCGTACCTACCATCATGCAATCTCATATGGGTGCTTGTTTTTTTATATTGTGACGTGTAATTGCAGCAAGAATAATCAGTTTTAGCTTCAATAATGATATATTCTTAAATGATATTCTTGTTACTCTATTGTTATTGTACATTTATATAGCATTCCTTCAAGGAAACCAAATAAATGATGATGCTTTTCCAGTCTAGCCAACGCCTAACATGACGGTATATCCGTAGCATCGACATCTCACAGTTTAAACGTATGTGATTCTTGACATTATTTCCTGTGATAAATTGCAGGGATCCACTTCTACGTTTTTCCATTTCGGCTGAAGAAGCAAAATAAATTTGTTGAGTAGGCCTTGTCCTTTTATATAACTCTCGGTTCCTTTCATAACTTCCGAAACATTCTGCACGGTCGGATGCGACATTTGATGCTTCGCTCCAGTCGATGCCCATCTCCATCAGATCCTCTTTGAATGTGCTTCTCCAGATCTTTTTGGGGCGTCCTCTGTTTTTTTTTTATATAGCAGCGAAACGAATGTTGAAAGGAAATGCTAAGTGTCGTGATCTCTGCGGAAGTCGTGTGAAAAGATGATTAAGAACAATCACCACATGGCTTCAATTTCTGGACATCGTTCGTCCTCGTCTTCTTCTTCTGAGCCAACTGAGTTTGTGCAGAATGATCCGTAATGTCTTCAGCTCAATTACTTCCGGAGTCTTCTTAAACTGCCGAATTAAACGTAAGTTGCAGCTTGGAAGAGCTGTACCCCACGTAACATGATGAGAGGGCAAACAGATGGAATGCGGTGGCGCGACTTCGTGATATTCCTAGCTTCTGCATGAGAACATGTGGCCAGTCGTCTCCTTCACACTCGTCTTCCCACCAACAATGTAAACCACAAAGTAAATACAATTATTATGGCGTGTTGTCTCCGAAGACGCAGCTGGAGCTGAAGTCTAACCACTAAACCAATGACAGGCCAGCACAGAGAGCGCCTCTGAGTAGGTTTTTGAAGAGATGCAATATAAATTATCGGAATGAATGACAGGAAAAATTTGCTTCCTCGGCTAGCTGCCAAATCACATACATTTTGTTATCAAAAAGTCAAAAACAATCATGACATCTGTGGGTTTTATGTGCACTTTGAAACCCATTGCTGACATTTCTCGTAGCCCTCCGTACTGTACTGCCTCTCAATTTATAGACATTCACTTTAAGCACAACAGAGTTGCAGTGGTTGACTGGTCATTCGAGATATTGGCTTCCATAATCTGTAGCACGAGCTACTTCTACTTGTCATGCGTCTATTTTGCAAGCATTAGAAGACAGACAATTATTGTTCTGTTCGACCATATGTATTGTGTCGATTGTTCAGAGGCAGCTCTTGATTGGGTTACTTGATTATAAGGCAATTGCAACTATAAGAATTATTACGATTTAAATGCTGTACGTGCAGAAAGTATTTTTAAAAATATAGGCCACTGCTCGCATGATTTAACAATGCCATTCACTAGTGGATGTCGATGTTTAGCTGCGTGCACCATTTCATAATGTCGAGCTCATATTGCCAAACAAAATGCTAACAGAATAAACGATCTTCCTTAGTTTTCAGCCAGTTCTTACAGCATCACTCCACTTTCTTGAGTCTCGAATTTGCGCACTTTGTTATTTGTCTTGGTCAACGACCAACTCCACCCTGAACGTAGTCTAGCCCGCGGTGGGAAATGTTCTTTTCTAAGAATTTCTTTAAACCGGTGTCGTCCTCCACCAGCGAAGTGAAAGCAATCTCACTGTAGGCTGCCAACTGCAACGATCAATAAGTCATGTAGAAAGCTGTGCATTTTGAACGTGTACGCTCTTCAAAATAAACGATGTCAGTAACGTTTAAATTTCGTGGTTAGGTAATACTGTTGTAACAAAGACGCACGAATATTCCTTATGTTGCGCCACTAAAAATGTCGAAAGACTCTAAGATCTTATTGTTCTTGAATGACACAAAAGTCATACAACAACGATGAACTATGTGCGAAAATATGTCTGGCTTACCATGTTGCTTTCCATTTGGGAAATTGTTTAGTCCTTGCGAAACTTAAGAAGCGCTGTCCTCGCTTTCTAATCTACGCTGATTCAAACGAGTATGCGACTCCCGCTCGAAACGAAATGCCAACGGTGATGTGTCTACATACCGATG
This sequence comes from Lumbricus rubellus, assembly GCA_945859605.1. NCBI lineage: Eukaryota > Metazoa > Annelida > Clitellata > Crassiclitellata > Lumbricidae > Lumbricus > Lumbricus rubellus. The sequence goes on from OX243822.1 coordinate 5,016,598, forward strand.
TCTTTTGATAGGTACGAGACACGCGTGTCGCCTGTAGGCAGAGGTCCAGAGGACTTGCTATATAATGGCGCAGATTGTCGACTTGCAAGTATACGAATATTCCAAAAGGTATTCTAGCTCGAAATAATCCGTAGGGTCAAACTTAATCATACTACTCCTACTACTCTAGCCGCTCAACACGAAAGTGCCAAGAGTGAAGGGTCATGTGTCTACATGTCGAGGTAAATAACTCGTATAGGTATGATGAAGCTTCAGCCAGAACTTGGTGCCAAGAATTAGTCAGAAACCTTCAAAAGTGGGTTCCGTTCTTCGCTCAAAAGTTGGAGGGATAGATATTGTCCTCCTGGAGCAAACTCCATCCAATGGTTGACAAAACTAATGACTTTTGTCACTTTTTTAATAGTCCCCTTTAAGAAGTGCTACATAAATTCTTCAATGAATGAATAAATCATATGTGTAACACGTTTTTTCTAACAATACGTAACCAACATAAACTCCAATGGTTAATTTGTAATGGGCATAAGTAAAAACACATCTATAGACTTTTTGAGACAGTGACTACCATTTTAGTAGCATACACTGGTACAATACTGTATGTGAATGACACTAATGTCCAACAATGATATAAAGTAGTAAGGCAGTCCGATCGGAGTTTACATAGTTTCACTTTAGCAGTTTATTGACAGAGCATCAACCGAAGACAAAAATGAAAACAAACAGTAGACACTTAGTGGTTGTCATGTGGTTGATGCAAAAGTCACAGGAGCAAACCAAAAGGTTCATTATGTACCCACTGAGACTTTCTTTCTGGATAGAATTTGGAAGTAAGAAACGTGCAAATACGAAATGTAAGCTTACTGCATGAAACAAACACAAGAAGCGAGCTAAGCCATAACCAATGGTTTAAGTCTGGTATATAGAGATGAAATGAGTCTTTAAACTTTCTCTCAAACAGCTTACTGGTGTGTACAAATGTACATACTTTGGATGGTGATTCCATATCGTAGGGCCAGAACATTTAAATGAGAATAATATCCACCTAGTATGTGAAACTGCAGTTCGGTAGACCTAGTCTAACAAAGTTCCAGTAAAAATGGTCATGTTCCATGACAAAAAACCCATCAATGTCCTGTATGTAACAATCTGTTGCGACAGCCAAACATGAAAAAATCGATCTGAAACTTATTTATATCTGGTAATTGAAGTACGCTATAGTTGTTTCACATGTACAGACCAGTTCTACATGGAAAAAGTTAAAATAATGTGCTCTTTCCAGCTGAGATGCAGGTCGTAATACATGCCTAAGAATTTCGGTGCACAAATCACATGAATATCTCCTAGAGTAAGAAATTACGCTTTCAATCTCCAATTGTCCATGCGAAATCAGTGCTTCCTATAATTTTGTACATTGCTTCTTATATTTTGGCCTATCTTGTGACTAACTTTCTGCTTTTTGGCTCTCTTCAGAAGCTGAATGGCATTTGCATAAATTCTGCCATAACAAAAGGTTCGGTTTCCACGGCTTCTGTTAGCTGCCCGACGTGCTTTGCTTGTTGGCTGAACCCCGATCATTGTTCCGGTTCGATTCAGACGAGGAATAGCTCCGCCGACAGTGCTAAAGAAAGTTGATAGCTGGGAGGCATTGCTACAATTCTGCAGACGTTGTTGAAAAATACTTAAGCTTTTGCTCATTTCCAACCAATCGGCATCTTCCACCATCATGGCTTTGCTTTGAAGTAAAACAGAAGTTTATATTACTGATTGGGAAAAGGTTTCCTTGCCGGTGTCGTGATCTTTCTGGGAAAAGCTAGCGCTACAGTCTTTCTGTGTAGGCAAGTCCATCTCCTTTGGAATTTGGTTCGAAGGGGCATGCATATTTCTGTCTGTACTAGCAATGTCAAAGTAATTTCTAAATGAGATGTAAAATTCCTTTGCTGGACAAGCATCACCATGTGCAACTTTAGCTGCAAGGTAACGGTCATCGTCGCTCACCTTTGGTGCATTAGGTACATCTAAATTAAAATGATGTGAAACCGCACACAAGTGCTTGCAGAAGCAACCATCTCTTCCAATGTGACATTGGCAACTGCCAAGTTCTGCGTTAACTGTGTAAATATTGTCTGAATGTTCTGACGGTACATGGTAATTGGTAAATACCTGTACAATTCGTCTCAATGATTGAATCTTTGGTGATATACGAAATCTGTTCAATCATGCAGCGCACTTTAAAAACGTGCAAGCGGTTTCGATTGTGCGCAAATTCCAACAGTCTATTGTGGTAGAAGGTTTCCATTGTTGTTAGTACAGCATGCATCGGTGAAATCGCATTGTATTGCTTGACACGATTAAGCCCAATGTCTTTGAAGATACGAGTGGTAGCCTCAGCATAGTTATTCGTATTGTGACCACGTAAAGCCGGCATTTGGCGGAAACATGTGCACCATAGTGTTCATCGTGTCCACCAATCATCAAACTACCTGCAACATTCTTGATTACTGGTCGCTTTCAGTGACTGACAGAGCTTCTCAAACTCTGTGACCGCATCATTTTCGTAGCAGCGTAAACAATTTCACGAAATGCAGCCATAATCAAACAGAAAAAAATTGCGCAATTCAGAGCGGACGTGCTTTGTAGGCTGCTTTTAAGCCAAGGAGTATCATGCCAATTGGGCCCGTAAGGCGCGATATTCTGGTGTTAAGCGCAAAGCACCAGCTTATTTACAAGCGTTGCTTTGTATCATAGGTTGTCCAATGAATGATTTAGGCTGCAGTCCAAGTCTCGTTACCGCAGAGGAGGCAGAGCAGCTGTTGCGGCTGCTCTCATCGAGAATAGCCTACTCGTCCAGTTTAACAAATAATAGGCCTACATAGCTTACACGTGTGGCAGCTGAATTAAATTTCCTTTCCTTCGGATAGGCGTGATTAATTTTAGGCCAGAGTACCAATACAACAAAAGTGACATATCTGATACTAAGTGAATTAAGAAGCACGCATCGTTGCTAGTTGTTACGTACTTACTCAATCACGCCGGTTGAACTAAAATGGAGCCCATGTCAGCCGACCAATCAAAATGCAGGGATCCGTTTACCATTGCGCCTATTGGAGAAAGCCAAACTCTCCGAATAGAAGGCTCTGGCATTCGATCAACACATCATCTTTGATTGCCATATAGCATCCTTTAACAATCGCATAAACACGAAACCATCGTTGCGTTGGCTAAACATCGATGCGGTGTGTGGTGTTCATCCTAAGTGTTTTTATCTCCTGACCATCAAGAAAAGGCCGATGCCTAACCGGGCCTCTCGGGTCTATGTGCTAAAATTCAATTCATAAGCTGATCTATAATCGCCCACATGATTCAGTTCTGATGAACGCTACAGTTGGCATGCGATTTTGTTCTTATTTAAGTTACTTATATTTTGTTAAAAGTGGGCGTATCAATTCTCGATGCTGGCTTAATTCTGGCAAATATAGATTTAGCATGGTCCTTCCACGGGAACCTAAAATGGCCAACTCACGATCACTGCTCGGTTCTTGCTGCATGTTCAGCTTATTGGCCATATTCCAAAATATGACTCGGTTTCTGCTTAAATGCGTTTTGCCTCCCAGCATCGCAACGCATCTCCTACAGCACTTGTCTGGCAGTGTCTCACGGGTTGTAATACGTCCTACCTATCTGATCTTCGACTAAGCCTCACGTCGAGCACTACTCCTTTTGGCAAGTGGGGGAGCTCCTGCATGATCCCTTGGAATTGCTCTTCAGGCAGCCCTTTCACTTAGAACAAGCTCCCGCTAACAAAGTGCATTACCTCGAAATAATTTGCCTGTGTTCTACCAGTTGCTCAAGACCTTTTTAGCCATGGCTGGGTTTGGAGCGCCTTTGAGTATCTTTCTTGAAGGGATGCTATATATTTTTGGAATGAACTTCATTTAAAATTGAGCAGGGTCTAGGACATACAATTTTCGGTTGCTATAGAAAAACGTGCATGTTTACATTTCGATTTACAACTGGTTTACGATTTGGGCAATAAAGTTAACAACACCGTTCGATGTCAAAGCACCCTAGTTGTGAAGACGTAAAAGAAATGACAAAACGGTCAACAACAATTAGACATAGTTGTAACTCTGGCACAAATGAACAGCTATACTTAAAATGCTTTGGACAAAAGTGCACAAGGCAACCACAACTTCGCAAGAACACGAAGATTTGTTTACAAATGAAGCCTATAGCAACCATATAATTACTTTCCTATCGTGAGAAATATTTACAAATGTGAACTGTGAAAATGTCAAACCCACCAGTTGCCAACTAACTCATAATCGATAAGAACACATGTAAAAAAGCCTATCAGCCTGTTCATTTCCAGTATCTTTGCATTCTAAGAAAACGTCTTGTCTCAAGTTCAATTACTTTTGTCTCTAGAAAAAAAAGATTTGAAAAGCAATTGATATCGTCCACTGACTCGACTTGTGCCCACGTCAGACCGGGAACCTCGAGTCCACCCACAGCCGTCATCTTCACATTCAACCTCTCGACCTTTGAATGACCGTCAGACAACAGATCCCAACAAAACAATAGTCGACAATGATTATATGTTCCAAGGACACTATCTCTGAAATTTACACAACTGTACTAAATGTTTCTTTCTGAAATCTGTTGATTCACTTGAATTTGCTTACAGCCATTCGCATCGCCATACTTTTACTGCCAAGTTCACCATTTACCTCTCCCTTTGCATGTTCTTTCAGCAATGCCCGCTGATCCTTGGCCCAGATACGTAAGCGAAGTGTAACAAATCGCGAAATAATCATGTGCTTCACGTTGTGACACATCGGCAGGATAACATCTGCACAAGTATCCTGAATTTCGGTTGACAACAGTTTGCGCACATTCTTGTTGTGATGCAGAAGATTGAAGTTCACCGAGCGGAAAATCTTCTCTGCCTTCTGTAACATTTCAAAATCCTGAGAGCTACATGAAACTAAACACCCATCCCTGTAGGCCTTCAACTTTAACAGCAAAGCATGATCCCCAATAAAAGCATTGTTTTCACACTTAATATCGGCAATGCATGTTTCGCAGGTTCTGTTTGACTTCAGAACACGCGAGACAATGTATCCTGCCAGATAGTAAAGTGAAGCGAGGTCTGCATTTGAGAGCGATTTGGTGATATCCGTAAATGACAACACTTCAGGAAGTTCATTATCAGCATCAGAATGTGCAGCCTTGCTCACCGATACAAAATCAGCAAGATAGGCACTGTCGCTGATGATAAAAAATATATATGTAAAAGTGAAATATTATTGAGTTATGGAATTTTAATTAATAACTTATCCTTCCAAACAATGCATAATTTAAAGGAAACATGACAAGTTTCATTATAAATGGCCTATGTCTCATCCTTTGCTGTGTGATCTATATATCCTACAGACCTATTATGTAACGGACACTTCAAGATAATCATAGCCTACCTATATAGGCTATGTTAGCCTACTTGAAGCCAGAAACTGTATGTTTGGCGTCGGTTTATTTGATCTTCAAATTGTCGAACGACTGCTCGGTTGTACATTACATGTATGTTGCTTTATAAGTCGCACAAGACGATACGGTTCATTCGGATAGACATCAATCTAGAGTCAGCCTCAGCATGCAATGCGCTGACCTGTTAACCCTTCCACTCGAGCCCTAAAAGTGCCTGATCTAGTGTGTCTTGTTTTCGACTCCCTCAATTCGTCACTTTGTCCTTAGAATTCTGTTCATCCAATGCACCCTCCCTGCCTCCTCCCTGCCTCTCTCCTTACCTCCATGTCTGCCTCCCTGTCTCCCTCTCCTTCTCAATATTTCTTTTTTCAATATCTACATTATTCAGGCTTACCATAGATGTGAATTCTGCTCGTAAACAATTATTTACCAAGAAATCTCGAGCATTTGACTCTCTTCCTCCCACTAAAGATGCCCTTATTCAGCATATCAAAAAAACTGTCCACCAGTCAGTTCATGTTTGGGGACAGTGTTTCAACAAGCAACCACTTATACCAAATTCAGGTCTATGGGGTTGGGTCCGTGACACAGACAAGTGGGTTCCACTGTGGATGACAATTCCTGAAATAGATATGATCTCTCATCTGATGAATCTTTGTTCATTGGCAAAGGCGATTACCAGTTTGATATTTATCATTTAATGAAAGAACAAACGGGGTGAGAAGGAATTTGTGTACTTTTAGCACAGTTGCTTAATTAAATTGCCATATTAAGTTTTTGAACTGCAATAGTATTCATGGATTACATTGAAGATCTTTGTTGTGCAATATATGATTAGGCTAGGTCGGGGGTGTTGATGGAGCGGCGGCAAATGAAGCCACGCAAATCAACGTGCAGGTCAATCGCTAATCTATGCGGACCACAACAGAGAAGCCAAGAGTTCTGCATGATGTGAAGGATATGTTTTTGATCAGATAGGACTAATTAAGTATGCCTTAATTATGCCTTAATCAATTGCAGGGAGCCTATAACCAGCTTCTCTCTGTCACCCGAAGAAAGCCTGCTTCTGAAGCCGAAGCAGAGGCGTGTTAGAAACAAGTGCAACATGCAGAAAGGGTGGCAAAAACCAATCAGGCGCCATTTTGAAGAGAGTGTGGTCACCGACTGCCACATCGGTTCGTTCAACGACTTTTTGAACAAGGACCTCTCCTGCGATGGCTGAACATACATGCCAAGTGTAGCGTTCATCGGAACTGTACAGAAGTCAAGTGTCTCCCCGCCTCTTCTTTCCAGTTCCTCGAAGATGAGAGTTGACAAATGACCAGTTGTACCTAGCGCTTCACCGTTTCCCTGATAATAGAGTACCTTATTGTGTCGTTGTAGACTTCTAGGGCATAAACCTGTACGTTTGTCTCTCCGCCTCTTCCAATTTCATCGAAGATGAGAGTAGAAGATGAGAGTAGAGGATCGAGGAGTTATTCCTGGTTCCTCGGCGGTCCCCTGATAATATTTTATGACGCAATAATGTGTGTACACGATATTGCGCACTGGCTGATCTAATCAATACAATATAAAAATCTGTTTGGAAGATGTTAGAAAACTCGCCTTTAAAGTGGACACTCGATCTTACAATACACGCAGCAACAATAATTATTGGTCACCTATGCAAATTAATAACCGAATCTAATCGATTGACTACTATACTGCCCTGAATAGCCAGAACCCAGCAACTCGACCACCAAGCTCTTTAATTCTGCTGGACGCTGTTTCTTCCGCAATGAGCAGTGTGGGTGTTTGTTCCCGAGTCGCTTCCATTGCTGAGTGGTTTCACAAAGTGTGCTCTATTTAATGGTCTCTGTTCTATCGTAAAAACATTTAGAATACTACTAAGGACTAAACTTCAAGACTTCAGGGTAAAATAACTTTAGTTACCTGCGTTTGTGTATATGTTTCAGTGAATATTGCGTCCATGAACTGTCCTGCAAGAGGTCCCTGCAAAGGACATAGTTTCTTAATGCCATGTTTTCATTTCTACAAACGGAAAAGGTTCGGCTGTCTAGGCTTCTTTTGCTGCCCGACGTGCTTTGCTATTTGGCTGACTTCCAATCATTGTTCCTGATTACTATAGATGAGATATAGGCCTAAATGAAGTTGTCTGTTGAGAAGCATTGCTACAATTCTACAGCTGTTGTCTAAAAATGCTTTGAGCATTTCACTTGTGTCTTGAAGGAAGTAACATGATTGGATTTTAACCGTAAGTTTGCATGTAGAAACCATATATTTTTTATGCTGAGACTTGTGTCCATCCTAAAACGATTTATCGTCTTTCGCAAAACTCAACTCATCTAGCTTTGTACTACCCAGCAACTTCTTATAAAGCTATATTCGGAAGTTGCTTCATCAATGCTTCATCCACTGTCTGGTCCAACATGTTGTTGTGCTGACATCTGGTCAACCTTGAGTCAGAACAAATTTATGTCGATACATCAATCAATCAATCAATCAGTCAATCAATCAAATGTTTTATTTGCAACCAAGTATACATGACAAGCTTGAACATCTTGAACATTGGTTACAAAAAAGGAGGCCCTAAAGGGATAAAATAATCCAACTATCTAGGGACATCAACTGATATATTGAATTGACGATGTGAGGTGGCCAAGGCGAAATCTTGCAAAAAAATTCGACACAGTAATTAACAAAACTGAAAGAAACACAATCAAGCAATTAATTTATACAAAAGAACGAAATAAAAAAGAACAAAAACTTAACTACCGAACAGCTACCGAATATATCTTACCGTGCACATCAACATGCAATGTTACTTCTTGTAAACAAAAACACTGGAGGACTTGTCTGGAGTTGGGAATTTCTTAACGGCCAGCAGATACGTGCATTCCATATGACTGCTGCACGAAGCGTTGATCTTGAGCCAGAGTAATGATGGGTCTTTGTTAACAAAGGGATGAAGCCTTCCTAAGCGGCAGGTCCCGGTTACCTTTTTTTTAAATAGTCGTCTGACGACTGGGCGCCAGCCTCTCTGAATATTTTCCGCATTTCTAGTCCTCTTCTGCGTCGGTCTAAAATGCTGACCTTCAGCAGGCGACATAGAGAATCGACGTAGTGGAACCCTGCAAATGATCACATGCAGAAAATAATGTCAAGTAGGGCCTATCACATTCGGTTCAGCTGCGCGAGGTCTATACGACGGATATAGCTAAAAATAGCTTTTGAGTGACTTATGCCTAGGTTAAATGAGCTTACTGGTGTGTACAAATGTAACATACTTTGGATGGTGATTCCATATCGCAGGGCCAGAACATTTAAATGATATATTTAATTTCCACCTAGTTTTTGAAACTGCAGTTCAGTAGACCTAGTGTAACAAAGTTCCAGTAAAATGCCATGACAAAAACCCATCAATGTCCTATATGTAACAATCTGTTGCGACAGCCAAACATGAACAAATCGATCTGAAACTTATTTATATCTGGTATTAGTGACATTGCCGAGTGGCTTTACAAAGTGTGCTCTATTTGCTGGTCATGATTCTGCCATAAAAGCTGTTAAAATGCTACTAAGGACTAAACTTCAAGACTTCAGTATAAAATAACTTTAGTTTCCTGCGTTTGTGTAGATGTTTCAGTGAATATTGCTTCGCCTGAAAACCTGCCATGCAAGAGGTCCCTACAAAGGACACGGGTTTCTGAATGCCATATTTTCATTTCTGAAAACGGATAAGGTTCGGCTAACAAGTCTTCCCTTTGCTGCCCTAAATACCCCCCCCTCACCTACAGTGCTACAGGAAGTTGTCTGTTGTGAAGCATTGCTACAGTTCGGCAGCTGTTGTCTAAAAATGTTTTGAGCAGTGCACTAACTGCAATGTTGCCTACTCTAGCGCCGCGAAGCACCTCGGGGATATCGCCGAGTGGCGCTGGGTTGTCCACGAGAGTACGGCGACGGCCGAGTTGACAATGGCCGTCTGCTCGGCGTCCGAGACGCATACGGCGTTCGAAGCTCGCCTGCGATGGATGACGTCGGCGGCTTCATGGCAATCTTGCCGAGACGTTCAGCGAACGCGAGTGAGGTTGTCGTCTCACTGGCGTTTGCCGACTCAGCCGAGACGTTGACGATGAAGGTCGTCGAAGTTGTCGGCCCTTACAAAACAAATGAAACAACAAAAACCCAAATAAGCTAATAAGTGGAGACAGGCAACTGCTTGGATGAGCATTACAAGTTTCTGGCACAACAAAATATTCTCTTATAATTATATGATATGTTTAACAAAAACAAGGTGTTTCAGACAGACAACTCCGTACCCCCACCCCGAAGATTAGGTCTATAGATGACAGAAAGCAATTTCTTCTAGTCAATCTGAATATATATTATGTCATGTACTTTACATACCAGTCAATGAGAATTGTATATATATATATATATATATATATATATATATATATTATGTCATGTATATATATATATCCGCTTATCAGTAGATACTGTTGAAGAGACGCTATATATAGATGTCTGAAACGAAGTAATTAAATCTATAGCTATATATATATATATAAATATATCATATATATCATATATAGTCACTCACAGAAGGACTATTCAGAGATAAAACTTTGGAGGAAAATAAACGCCTTCAAGTATTACGAGACTGATGGGAATAAAGCGAGTCATTAGTTTTTTTTTCGAAGATCAGTCCAAATGGAGAGACCAACTGCAGCAAACGCCCAATGTTGGGCAAGAGCCCAATATATATATATATATATATATATATATATATATATATATATATATATATATAATTATATTGAATGAGGTGCCACAACATACCACCTGACGCCATCTTAGAGATTACACTTCGCTGTTTCTATCATCTTATGAATACCCTACCCTAATTGCAGTTGTCACCTTAACTCATTGGCAATCCAGCTCACTCCTACTTAATGTCCTAGATTTAAGGTCAGACTACAATACTGTAGGCCTACTTCAAGTACCATAAAGTACCTCTAATAATATTGTTGCCCTATGGCACCCCTACTACATCTCACCAGACGTGCAATTTAAATTCATAAATGAATTAATCATCCTAAGATGCCATGCACTCATCTTACGAAAGTCAAAACTGATCTTACCTAAGCTGTCCTTTAGGACTGACGTAAGCTTAGAGTTTCTATACGGTATATATCGTTGCCGTTGTTGAATGGCAGTAACGACGCTCCCCAGCGCTGTTGACGCCACGTTAATGTTCGTGGCTTCCGCAGCCGCAGTCCCCTCGGCTCCAGACTTCTCTATTTTCTCGGATCCAGCCAAGTCGACGAAACTCATAACATAATCAAATCTTCCAGATACCACAACTCTATCGCCAGGCACCACCTCGGACATTGCTTCGAGCGGCGCTGCAATGTCCTCGATTATACGGCGTTGACCGTCTGCTCGGCGTCCTAGTTGCATAAGGGGTCCGGAGTTGGCCTGGATCTGATGGCTGCTCGCTTAAGCGTTGGGCGAACGCCAGAGAGCTGCGTCAACCCGGCGTTGATATTAGTAGCTTCAGTAGCCGCAGTGCACTCCACTCCCGACTTCTTAATCCTTTCGGACCCCGCCAGATCAACAAAGTACAGCTTGCCTATAAAACTCATAACATAATCAAATCTTCCAGATACCACAACTCTATCGCCAGGCACCACCTAGGACATTGCTTCGAGCGGCGCTGCAATGTCCTCGATTATACGGCGTTGACCGTCTGCTCGGCGTCCTAGTTGCATAAGGGGTCCGGAGTTGGCCTGGATCTGATGGCTGCTCGCTTAAGCGTTGGGCGAACGCCAGAGAGCTGCGTCAACCCGGCGTTGATATTAGTAGCTTCAGTAGCCGCAGTGCACTCCACTCCCGACTTCTTAATCCTTTCGGACCCCGCCAGATCAACAAAGTACAGCTTGCCTATAAAACTCATAACATAATCAAATCTTCCAGATACCACAACTCTATCGCCAGGCACCACCTCGGACATTGCTTCGAGCGGCGCTGCAATGTCCTCGATTATACGGCGTTGACCGTCTGCTCGGCGTCCTAGTTGCATAAGGGGTCCGGAGTTGGCCTGGATCTGATGGCTGCTCGCTTAAGCGTTGGGCGAACGCCAGAGAGCTGCGTCAACCCGGCGTTGATATTAGTAGCTTCAGTAGCCGCAGTGCACTCCACTCCCGACTTCTTAATCCTTTCGGACCCCGCCAGATCAACAAAGTACAGCTTGCCTATAAAACTCATAACATAATCAAATCTTCCAGATACCACAACTCTATCGCCAGGCACCACCTCGGACATTGCTTCGAGTGGCACTGCAATGTCCTCGATTATACGGCGTTGACCGTCTGCTCTGCGTCCTAGTTGCATACATTTTGCTAACAAAAAGTCAAAAACAATCATGACATCTGTCAAATGTGGGTTTTTATGTGCACTTACAATCCCATCACTGACATTTCTATTTCTCGTAGCCCTCCGTATTGCCTCTCAATTTTTAGACATTCACTTAAGCACAACAGCGTTGCGGTGGTTGACCAGTCATTCGAGATATTGGCTTCCATAATCTGTAGTACGAGCTACTTCTACTTGTCATGCATCTATTTTGCAGCCAATAGAAGACAATTATTGTTCTATTCAACCATATTTATTGTGTCAATTGGTCAGAGGCAACTCTTGATTGGGTTACTTGAATATAAGGCATTTACAACTATAAGAATGTTTACGATTTAAATGCTGTACGTGCAGAAAGTATTTTTAATAATGTAGAGCTGTACAATTGACTAGCTTGCCACCGCTTGCATGGTTTAACAATGCCATTTACTAGTGGATGGCGATGTTTAGCTGCATGCACCATTTTCATAATGGCGAGCTCATATTGCAAAATAATATGCTAACAGGTTTACATTTCAGAACATTTTGACCAAGCAAATACTCTACTTGTACAGAATATCTTCCTCTTCATTTCAGCCAGTTCTTAAAATGTCACTCCACTTTCTTAAGTCTCGAATTTGCGCACCTTGTTATTTGTCTTGGTCACCGACCAACTCCACCCTGAACGTATAGTCTAGCCCGCAGTGGGAAATGCTCTTTACTAAGAATTTCTTTAAACCGGTGTCGTCCTCCACCAGCGAAGTGAAAGCAATCTCGCTGTAGGCTGCCAACTGCAACGATCAATAAGTCAAGTAAAAAGCTGTGCATTTTGAACGTGTACTCTCTTTAAAATAAACAATGTCAGGAACGTTTAAATTTTGTGGTTAGGTAATACTGTTGTAACAAAGACGCGAATATTCCTTATGTTGCGCCACTAAAAATGTCGAAAGATCTTAAAGTCATACAACAACGATGAACTATGTGCGAAAATATGTCTGGCTTACCATGTTGCTTTCCATTTGGGAAATTGTTTAGTCCTTGCGAAACCTAAGAAACGCTGTCCTCGCTTTCTAATCTACGCTGATTCAAACGAGTATGCGACTCCCGCTCGAAACGAAATGCCAACGGTGATGTGCCTACATACCGATGTCTTTTGATAGGTACGAGACACGCGTGTCGCGTGTAAGCAGAGGTCCAGAGGACCATTATAATGACGCAGATGATTGTCCATTTTTGAGCGAAGAACCAATTCTTGCCCACTACGTCCTGTCAAAAACCCCTCTGAATTTTTTTTAAGTACACATAGAATGTTGTGAAGTATGTACGAAAATATGTCTCTCTTAACTGTTCGGTGTCCATTTCGAGTTCTGGTTACAATTTAGCTGAGTGACATCCACAGCAAATACACACAAGGAAAGTAATGCTTCAGTAATTTATATCCATGTTTCATTAACTGCAAAGATACTTGAGATGTATCAAATTTAAAAAATGATCACAAAGCAGAGGATTTTTATACTGAGATACAGGCCTTCGAAAATGGTAACTTGTCGAACTATTAAAATTGGTTTTTAACCGACATTCGAAAAAGGACACCTCTGTCTATCAGTATTGAAAATTAACACATTGCAAGAATTTTTCCAAAATTTAAACTCATCACAAATAAAAGAGTCCAGAACTAGGCATCACTATTCTCAAGGTATCAATCTGAAAATAAAGAACATGTTAGAACAGCCATAATTTTAATTATAATGTATTAGGAAAGACTTGATATCAGGGTTGCCATTTTCTACATTCACAAAGTGAAAGTGTATGTGTCAAATGCGCTTTGGAAAGTTTTCAAACGAGCTAACGCGTCATAATACTCCCATCGCATAACATTACAAGAGCACTGCTTTCAGAATCTATCCGCTGATCACGGTGGCATAAATAGCCAGCCCCCTCCTTCCACACCTTCCATGTGGTTCCATTCAGACTTTATACAAAACAACTCATTGGACAACTTGCCATAATCTCCTGCTTGAGCTTCTCCACTTCTTTGTCCGGCGTTTCCCTTATCTTCAGCAGATTCGACTGTTCAGCAACTGTTCGTTGCAACAGCCCTATTTGAATCTCCAACTCCTCCATGTGTTTGAAATGCTGTTCAGATGTTCTTAAACAGACAATCTAAAATGGTGCAATCAATCATTCAATCAATCAACCAATCAATTAATACGTCAATCACTCAATCAATCCATTTATTAGAAGTACTAAGCCGACACAGACACAACTTAAACAGACAATAATTATTGTCTGTGGCATTTACGGAGACTGTTGCAACGCAAGGATATCAAGTATTACGTTAGTAGATGTGCTTATACAGAATACGCCAGAGGAGGTTATGACGATCTTTAATAGGTAATGAGAAGAAATGTGGCGTAACTAGAATGTCATATCTGTTACTAAAAAGAGCAGGGAGTAAATGTTTACATGTGGAATACAGTTATGCAGCTATCTCAATTAAAATACCAAATTTGCACCCAAATCTGAGATAGATCAGTAACACGTCCTGGGTGATTTTACATGGACCGACCAATCTTAACTACTAACAGAAACGACAGCCTGCAATGCAACAGCGCAAATAGCAGCTACAAAGCATGTAGACGTATCCTATGGGTGCTTCAGGAATCGAACCCTAGCTACTCTGATCTCTATGCATCACCATTTCACTACACACCTGATTAGCATCCAACACCGCACTCTACGAGTCCAGCCATTGCTGAAAATGCGACATATAAATTACAATACCTTAAATAATGGCATAGTAGGTCGACAATGATAACACGGTAGAACGTATTGGAGAATTAGGCTCAATTGGAAGGACACACCACCAAGATATCATTTGATGAGCATCCATTTATATAACGGCGAAATGCCAGGCGTCGGGGATTCTGCGAAAGTATAATTCACATGTATGACTAAGAGACCACCTCCTATGCTCGTCTTCAACCCTGAAGCCACTCAGTCCAGCTAGTGGCTCCAGATCATCTTTGAAAAGACAGGTATTTTGTTAAGATGACACCTTAAAATGCTGCCATTGCAATGTGGAAATTAAAAAAATTTCTGATGAGGCTCTGAAAAAGTACAGGTATTTTGTTAAGATGACACCTTAACCCTAACCCAAGCTTGTTCTTCGTCTGCACTCAGCTGAGTCGGTCGGTCGTCAACGGAAGACAGACAATGACGCCCTGCTGCGTTCTCCGGGACGACTTTAGCGTCTCTTTTGGCGTCGACCTCGCCATCGTCTTGGCCGCCCGATGTCGGAGTTCCTGTAGTCCGATGCGACGAGAGTGGATGTGGAATAACTTTCTCCACAGTAGCCTCGAACCAGGTTTCTTCAGTCTCGAATTTGCGCACCTTGTTATTTGTCTTGGTCAACGACCAATTCCACCCTGAACGTAGTCTAGCCCGCGGTGGGAAATGCTCTTTACTAAGAATTTCTTTAGACTGGTCTCGTCCTCCACCAGCGAAGTGAAAGCAATCTCGCTGTAGGCTGCCAACTGCAAAGATCATTAAGTCAAGTAGAAAGCTGTGCATTTTGAACGTGTACGCTCTTTAAAATAAACAATGTCGGGAACGTTTAAATTTCGTGGTTGGGAATACTGTTGTAACAAAGACACGCGAATACTCCTTATGTTGCGCCACTGAAAATGTCGAAAGACAAGAATTATGTATGAAAATATGCCTCTCTTACCTGTTCGGTGTCTAAGATCTTATTGTTCTTGAATGACGCATACAACAACGATGATCTATGTGCGAAAATATGTCTGGCTTGCCATGTTGCTTTCCATTTGGGAAATTGTTTAGTCCTTGCAAAACCTAAGAAACGCTGTCCTCGCTTTCTAATCTACGCTGATTCAAACGAGTATGCGACTCCCGCTCGAAACGAAATGCCAACGGTGATGTGCCTACATACCGATGTCTTTTGATAGGTACGAGACACGCGTGTCGCGTGTAAGCAGAGGTCCAGAGGACCATTATAATGACGCAGATGATTGTCCATTTTTGAGCGAAGAACCAATTCTTGCCCACTACGTCCTGTCGAAAACCCCTCTTAATTTTTTTGAATTACACATAGAATGTTGTGAAGTATGTACGAAAATATGTCTCTCTTAACTGTTCGGTGTCCATTTCGAGTAGTCCTTTACGTAAAACTGGACTCGGTATACAAAGAAATACGTAAATGCTATAACCTACTCTTGCCGCGAAACAGGAAGACAATGCCAAGAGTGAAGGGCCCATGCGTTTATATATCGATGTCTGTTAATATGTACAACACCGTTTGTCACGTGTAGGCAGAGGACTTCACCATTATAATGACGCAGATGATTGTCCATTTTTGAGTGAAGAACCAATTCTTGCCCACTACGTCCTGTCGAAAAACCCTCTTAATTTTTTTTAAATTACACATAGAATGTTGTGAAGTATGTACGAAAATATGTCTCTGTTAACTGTGTCCATTTCGAGTAGTCCTTTACGTAAAACTGGACTCGGTAAACAAAGAAATACGTAAATGCTATAACCTACTCTTGCCGCGAAACAGGAAGACAATGCCAAGAGTGAAGGGCCCATGCGTTTATATATCGATGTCTGTTAATATGTACAACACCGTTTGTCACGTGTAGGCAGAGGACTTCACCATTATAATGACGCAGATGATTGTCCATTTTTGAGCGAAGAACCAATTCTTGCCCACTACGTCCTGTCGAAAAACCCTCTTAATTTTTTTGAATTACACATAGATTGTTGTGAAGTATGTGCGAAAATATGTCTCTCTTACCTCCTCAGTGTCCATTTCTAGTAGTCCTTTATGTAAAACTCGACTCGGTATACAAAGAAATACGTAAATGCTATAACCTACTCTTGCCGCGAAACAGGAAGACAATGCCAAGAGTGAAGGGCCCATGCGTTTATATATCGATGTCTGTTAATATGTACAAGAGTTCTGCATGATGTGAATGATATGTTTTTGATCAGATAGGCCTAATTAAGTATGCCTTAATTATGCCTTAATCAATTGCAGAGAGCCTATAACCAGCTTCTCTCTGTCACCCGAAGAAAGCCTGCTTCTGAAGCCGAAGCAGAGGCGTGTTAGAAACAAGACAGTGCAACATGCAGAAAGGGTGGCAGAAACCAATCAGGCGCCATTTTGAAGAGAATGTGGTCACCGACTGCCACATCGGTTCGTTCCAAGACTTTTTGAACAAGGACCTCTCGCTGCGATGGCTGAACATACATGCCAAGTGTAGCGTTCATCGGAACTGTACAGAAGTCAAGTGTTCATCCTTTATAGATACAACTCTAATTGCACCTTGTACACATGAAGAAGCAGACTCACACATGCTTCTGCATTGCCATCATGCAGCTGAGCAGGGTGCTAAACGGGTAGCTCTTCGAACGGTTGACACAGATGTTATTGTTTTGGCAGTATCATATTTTCCTGACCTGAATATAGACAAATTATGGATAATATTTGGTGTTGGAAAAAATGTACGGGTAATTCCAATCCATGAAATTGCTGCATCACTTGGAATTGACATCATGCTGTCACGGGTTGTGACACAGTTTCCACATCGGTATGCTGGATTCCTTGGGTTACTTTTAAGTCTAGACACATACTTCCGCTCAAGTTTTGTTCTTCGAAGAGATAAGGGTATGTCCCTTCAAGCTCTCTTTACTTTTGTCATCTTGAAGCTTGAGACAAAACCTTTGGAATGATGTATCAAACTCAATATGATGTAAAATCACCTTAATATTGGTTTTGGTGCGTGGCGTCGCAACTGCATGCAGTCACTGGTACCAGTTAAATGTTTAGTTCATGTGCCAGTACTCGGAAATTTCGGAATTGATGAATACAATTGAACGATCATAATTTGCGGGGGATACATTGCATTAATCATGCTTCACCTGACTCCTTTGGTGTTCTTCTGTATTTTTGTCTACCTATGATGCAGACACTTTGGATTGCCACCATCTTTTTACTCTACAACTGCCTACACTAGCAGGACATAACAGTAAGCTAAATCTGATATCAAACATGGCAGAGGTCTGGCTTTTGGTCTCATCTTATTCTTGTTTACATAGTCTTAAATGAGCGTAAATTTTATTACTAAATTTCTTTTCAGATTGCACTGTGTTCACTGATCTCTCCTCTGATGAATCTTTGTTTTTGCCCAGCTACTGTTTGGCATATTGTTCTGGGTGGCAATGGTGGATTTGAAGTGCTAGAGTGGCCATCTTCTACTTCATTATGCGATTGTTTAGACTGCTCCATGATAATGGAAATGGCTATTGAGAATATAAGTGTTCTGGATGACGGGAACCTTCTGGCAATGAGCAGCGTGCTTTACAAGGATCGCGAGTGTGACACAATTCTAAGTGTGCACAAACCTGATGGATTTATAATGCGAAATATCACATTGTCGCTTGAAGGCCATCTGTCGAACATCGCAATGAAGTCAAATGGAAATTTGGTTTTTGCCCAGCTACTGTTTGGCATATTGTTCTGGGTGGCAACGGTGGATTTGAAGTGCTAGAGTGGCCATCTTCTACTTCATTATGCGATTGTTTAGACTGCTCCATGATAATGGAAATGGCTATTGAGAATTTAAGTGTTCTCGATGATGGGAACCTTCTGGCAATGAGCAGTGTGTTTTACAAGGATCACGAGTGTGACACAATTCTAAGTGTGCACAGACCTGATGAATTTATAATGCGAAATATCACATTGCACTGTGTTCACTGATCTCTCCTCTGATGAAACTCTGTTCATTGGCAAAGGCGATTACCAGTTTGATATTTATCATTTAATGAAAGAACAAACGGGGTGAGAAGGAATTTGTGTACTTTTAGCACAGTTGCTTAATTAAATTGCCATATTAACCCATGTGAATATTTTGTGAAGCGTAATTAAGGAACACAAGGTTTTTCAACATTAAGTGTTTATTCCGTTTTTTTAGACAGAACAATGCAATTGGGGACCGTCCATAAATGACGTCACGTAACTCTAAGGGAGAGGGTCACACATCTGTAACGATTTGTGACGGTCCATTGCAAGATATCATAATTATGACTTTTGTATTAATGCGTGACGAGGGTAGTTACAGGATAACAAAAAACATGACATCATAAACATGGAATTATGGACCCTAAAAAGTTCAGAGAGTAAAACATTTGGTTATAATGGGAAGTAAAAATAAAACTGTTTCTACATATGAACTCGGTGAAGTCAAGATTCAGAACATTTTGCCGGCAGACATGGAAAAAAGAAAAGCTTCTCGTAGGATGGGCCGATATTAAATCGTTCAAAGAACCACTTGAACACTGACCCAAAGCTACGTTGGGTGTGCATCCGTCACGTTATCTTCTGCCAATAAAGACTAGTCCAAAACCCAACGGGTTCTCGAGAGTTTTCACGCATAAATCGAAGGCTTCGTGCTAATTTATCTAGAATAAACCTCTAACCATTTCCGATAACATTGCAGTCATGGGTTGATGTTCACATGATTTAAGAATGACTTTATGTGATTAAGAATGATTTTATGTGATGATCACTGAAGATGCGCTGTTCAATATGTCACTGGCTGCCTGTCGACCACCCTATCTGCATGTTCCATCGTGGCTCTTGCATAAAGCTTTACACTGTATCCGCATAATAGCCAACAAAGTGATGTGAAGTACAACTCTACTATGATGAGCTCCAGTAGTTTTTCTTCTAGGTTGTTCCTCAAGTGGTGCATAAAAATGAGAATCAACAATTTCAGAATCATGGTTAAGTCGTCTCAGGCAAGTCAATGGAGTACCTTAGAGAATCGTTATACACTTCTAGGATAGATATTGAGGTCCTTTGTCGTTCTCCTTCTCTTCTCACACATTCCTCAAAGATTAAATGTGTTGCACATCTCTTGATGCCTGGGTAGTATATTGTGCCCTGATAAGAGTTTATGAGCAATAATGAAGTGTACATATTAAATAAAAATAATTTAATCTTAATCATCAGAACTGAATCGTGTAGGCCTACATATAGATCAGCTTATGAATTGGATTTCAGAACGTAGACTCGAGAGGCCCGGTTAGGCATCGCCTTTTCTTGATGATCAGGAGATAAGAACACTTAGGATGAACATCACACACCGCATCAATGTTGAGCCAACGCAACGATGGTTTCGTGTTTATGCGATTGTTAAAGGATGCTATATGTCGGTTGAATAGGAATATTTCAGGAAACATGTCACATTAGTTACTGGAGTTGATGTTAGTTGATACTGAACTCTCTCTCTTGTAAATTAAGTAGAATTGAACAATTATGTAGAATTAAATTATTGTAAACTCCCCAAAATCCAATTGCATCCAGTTAAAGAATCCTAATGACTTTTAGTCCAACCATGCATGGCCAAACATGACGGTATAATTATCCGTAGCATAGACGTCGCGCAGTTGAAACGAATGTGATCATTGACATTATTTTCTGTGATCAACTGCAGGCTGCCAGTTACACACTTCCGTCTTTCTGCCAAAGAATGCCAGCTTCTGAAGCCTAAGCAGAGGCTGATAAGGAATAAAAGCCATTTACAGAAAGGATGGCAGATACCAATAATCCGGCGGCGATTTCATATTATTGTACATTGTTGACAGTAATGTTCTTAAAGGGTGACAGCCAGTTCGATGGTCCAATCAGAATCTGTATAATATGGCAAATGTGTCCTATAACACGAAGAGAGTCTTTCAGTCTCCAGTGGCCCTTGCAAAAGATCAGTGTTTTCTGTATTATTGTTTACATTGCTTCTTATAATTTGTCCTATATTGTGACTAGTTTGTGCTTATTGAATCTTTCGAAGATGAATGGCGTTTGCGTTTCTGCCATAAGATGTGATTCAGTTGCCATGGCTTCTGTATTCTGCCCGTGCTTTGCTAGTTGACTGAACTACATTCATTGTTCCTGATTATTTCAGACGAGGAATACCTCCGCGTACAGTGTTAAAGAAAGTTGTCAGTTGCAAAAGCATTGCTACATATTTGCTCATTTCCAGCCAATTGACATACCGGTAGTTTACCCCAAATAATGCAGGTTTCCCTTACATGTATGTTTTCTTTAAAAAGACTTGCTGTTCTGGTGTCAGGATCTGCGTGGAATAATCAGCTCTACAGTAGAGCTGTCTAAGCAATTCCATCTCTGTTGGATCATTGTTCATAGCGGCGTCTACCATTTTTGTGTCTGTGTTGGCAATGTCAAGGTCATTTCTAAATGAGCTATGGAACTCTTTTCCTGGACTGCCTTGTCTTCGTCCATTACCTCGGCCACCTGGTCACCAATCTCCTCAATCTGCAGTAGTGTAATGTTCATCTGAAATGTTTAGACGGTTAGGGCCAATTTGAGGTATTGTGTAGCCTTCACTTTATGAGCAAAACCTTTTGATTTCCCATTGGTTTTTGGGCTTGACTTGACTACCAGAAGGTATGAGCATGTCTGATGAAAACTACACTTGGCACCCGTAAGAATAACAAACTGAACCCAACACTGGAACAAATGTGTGAATAGAAATAGTAAAACTTGTGAACATGTTATCCCAGCGATGGATCGGTGTTCACATGATTTTTGAACGATTTTATGTGACAGTCACTGAAGACATGCTATTTTTCAGGACCGAAGTCAAATTGGTTGCTCTTTTGATGGTCGCCCTTTTGATAGTGAATCTATCCAATGCTGCAACGCAACCATTTTCCGAACGCACATTTGGAATGGTGTGGTTGCGGCTGGTTGAGGTTCTGCTGTCGTCAGTCGATACTTGCATGCATCATGGACTTTGCAGATCGCGTGAACCCTCAACTATGACAGTGTAGGGTCGACAATGACGTGGTTTTTGGAACTTGCGTATTCTGCAGTCGGTCACGACGGTCTGAACAAACTTTCTTCTAATAATCTTGGACCATCCGACTTTTATGCGGCTCTTGTTTCTCACACACCGACTTTTTTTGCCGTCGCCAATTTCGGTTTCTTTGCCGACACAACAAAGCAATGCAAATGCACATGTATACTCAACGTTTATAATCCAGACGTCGGGGGGAGTGGTTGTGAGTTGGTTCTCCCAGGAATGACATTACCCTTGGGGTTTCAGACAGGATAGCTCGAGGTGGTACATCTTTTGTCATTTATGAAGGCTACAATACTTTAAATGCATCCAGTAGCCATCAGAAACAGTATCTCAATGCTTCACAGGTGTAAAGAGGGGATTTGTGTGCCGACACAGTTGGTGACTTCAATAGATGTTGCGCCAACGTGGTTAATTGCATTAGATTGTAAAGTTGTAGCAAGCGTTGTAACTGGACATGTGTGGTGCAAGTGGATAGAGATGGCCCTCGAAACCTGCAACATGGTGTTAACCCAAGGAAATGGTCAATGGGAAGTTCTGCCTAAAGCATGAAGTGATAATGTAAACAAAATAAGCATCTGTTAAAAATTATAGATACTACGACCATGTCTCTTCTGCTGACGATCTAGTGAAGTCCCTGCAATATTGAAAGCGATTGACGCTGGTTTTTTGTCTTGTTTTCCAGAAATGTGCCATGCTTCTCCCAGTTAAAGAGCCATGGCGTTGTGTTAGATTGGATCCTTGTGGGACACCATATATTATCGTATATATTATAGGAAATGCTCAAGGAGGGAGGGTGGGGGTTTCTACGCTAAAGCATGAAGTGAGGATGTAAACAAAAGAAGCATCTGTTAAAAATGATAGATACTACGACCATGTCTCTTCTGCTGACGGTCTAGTAAAGTCCCTGCGATATTGAAAGCGACTGACGCTGGTTTCTCATCTTGTATTCCAGAAATGTGCCATGCTTCTTCTAGTTAAAGAGCCATGACGGTGAACCTTCTAAAGAACTTGAACTCGTTTGTGTCTATAGGCAGTCCCTGACGAGGTTTCTTGGCATTCCTAATAGTTTGTTGCATCAAAACGCTTCTTCAACGTCTCGTTTTCCATGGAAACAGCATCAAGTTCTAACTTCAGTCGACAATTTTCTCTGAAGCTGTTACACTAAGCTGTTTCTTTGCGGACTCCAACTCCTTTCGCTTTCCTTTCGACGGCGACTTTTCCGACGATGTGGCTGGAACGACTGACAGACTTAGCTCCATCTTTTCCAGTTGGAGCGTTTCAATCTGCGACACGAGATGTAGGACGGAACGACGATGGGAAACCCTTGAGAATCGTTGACCATTTCGCCTGAAACAGGAACGCAGAGAATTACGACCAATCAGCATGCATGTGTTGACCAATGTTCAATGCCACTGTTTTTTACCGTAACAAAATGCATACGACTCCTAATATATATTTAATAACATTTATAATCATTATTATTATTGAGTTTTTACATAGCGCCCCATCACGGTTATCTACTCAGAAGTGCTCACAGTACAAACAACCACGGTTAGTAAGGCTGTTTTCAAATACGTTGGACATAACATGCCACTGTATTTTAGTACTCCAACAACAGTTCAGTGGCGTGAATTAGAAGCTTTGCAAACTTAAAACACACGTCTCTAATTGACAGTAACACTAAGCACTCGGAGTGAGTTGGTGCGGAATGGTTTGAAAGCCGACTGAGATTGAGGACAGGGTTTAGATCATTCAAATTGGCAAACATATCAACCAGATATGCCAATTTTGCTAACCAGTCTGAATCGACCAGATGATTCGCCAGCAGAGAATTCTTGTTCAGAAGAAATACATACACTTCTTCTCTCAACTCAAAAAGTCTCTGCAGTACCCTGCCTCTTGACAGCCAACGAACTTCAGTATGAAACAACAAGTGTACGTGATGTGAGCCCATTTTGGAACATAATGTCTCAAACAGACGCGTATTGAGCGCACTTGTCTTGATAAAATTAACAATTTTTACTGCATTGCTCAGCACTTCGTGAAGCTCTTCGCCTAAATCCTTTGCAGCCAGTGCTTCACGATGGATGAAACAGTGATAAGACACAGCATTGTTGGGCTACAGTTTTTATGCGTGCCACCAATCCAGATCGTTTACCTGTCATTGCTGCTGCCCCATCTGTTGTTATACCAACACAGTCCTTTCAAGTTAGGCCATTTTCTTGTATATATTCATCGGTAAGTCTGAAAATCTCGTCTCCTGTGGTTTGATTTGGTAACTCCTTACTGAACAAAAATTCTTCTTGCACTGTCTTATCCGACATTCTAATAAACCGCACATAAACCAAAAGTATCCCACAGTTGGCAACATCAGTTGACTCGTCCAGTTGCAATGAAAACTTTTTGCTAGTTTTTAACATATCCACCAACTGTTCATTAACATCCGCGGACATATCAGCGATGCGTCTACTTATGCTGCTGTTGGAATGGTTCGCAACTTGTTAGCTGAGGCCTCATTTAAAACCGCCTTCGCCATATCAACATCGGCCGGAAGAATTAGTTCTTCGAGATCTGCTATTATAGTGTGCGGCTTTTTACATTGCGCAATCCGTA
This sequence comes from Lumbricus rubellus, assembly GCA_945859605.1. NCBI lineage: Eukaryota > Metazoa > Annelida > Clitellata > Crassiclitellata > Lumbricidae > Lumbricus > Lumbricus rubellus. The sequence goes on from OX243822.1 coordinate 5,040,996, forward strand.
AAGCAACTTCAAAAGATGCTTTCAAAGCTGCTACATTAAGTGTTGTTATCTTCTTAAAACCATGTACTTGCTTCCTCAACTCGTCACTCTTACGTTGAAACAAAATCGACTGGTTTATGTGAAGTTTCATGGTGCTTTCTCTGCTGATGACGCAACAGTTTGAAAGGCTTCATACTGGCATTCGCTAACACCTCACAACAAATAACACACTGAGGAATTGGTTTGTCATCAGGACCTGTTGCAACAAAACCGAATTTCAGATAGCTTTCAGTATATTTCCAACTTGGACCATGCCTTCGTGCTCCTGGTTTCTTTGCGCCTGGTAGAGCACTCGTGCTTGCCGATTGCATAAATTCGTCCGAAGAAGAGGAACTGCTATCAAAATTCTGCTTACGTTTTCTTCTCAAATATTTATCCATTTCGAATACAATATTTTCTTAATTTGTTATTTTATTGTAGAAGTCTAGCACTCAAGCAGCGTCTATTATAGCTGAACAAGACTAGTGACAATCTGTACTAAAATGGCCGACCTCAGAATCCGCAAAAATATACTCCTATTTTATAGCGCTACATTTTAACGAATTACGCTCAAGTAACTATTTTTAATTGAGAAAAAATGCGATTTCCGGGAAAAATTGGCGACCCACTTGGAAGTACTTCGCGACCCACTTGCGGGCCGCGACCCACAGGTTGAGAACCGCTGGTTTAAAGTCTTAACTAAAGTAAGTAAGTATGTATGTATGTGCTTTGATGAACCGCCTGCAAGCGCACTGCGGGAACAGAACATAGCGTGTACATTCATACAAAAATCGAAACATGCAATTTTCTTTAATAATCACAGTAAAGCTTAACTACATAGAGCTTAACTAATAAACTGTTGGCCTATTAGGCCTAATCGTCTGGAGTTCAACCGCAATGAGCGTTGACTGCATGGCAGATACCACAACTCTATCGCCAGGCACCACCTCGGACATTGCTTCGAGTTGCACTGCAATGTCCTCGATTATACGGCGTTGACCGTCTGCTCGGCGTCCTAGTCGCATAAGGGGTCCGGAGTTGGCCTGGATCTGATGGCTGCTCGCTTAAGCGTTGAGCGAACGCCAAAGAGGATGACGTCTCACTGGCGTTTGCCGACTCAGCCGAGACGTTGACGATGAAGGTCGTCGAAGTTGTCGGACCTGACAAAAAATGAAACAACAAAAACTCGAATAAGCTAATAAGTGGAGACAGGCAACAATCATTAGTTTGTTTTTCGAAGATCAGTCCAAATGGAGGGACCAACAGCAGCAAACGCCCAATGTTGGACAAGAGCCCAATATATATATATATATATATATATATATATATATATATATATATATATATATATATATATATTGAATGAGGTGGCACAGCATACCACCTGGCACCTGACGCCATCTTAGAGATTACACTTCGCTGTTTCTATCATCTTACGAATATCCTACCCTAATTCCAGGTGTCACCTTAAGGCATTGGCAATCCACCCCCACTCCTACTTAATGTCCTAGACTTAAGGTCAGACTATAATACTGTAGGCCTAGACCTACTTCAAGTACCATAAAGAAGCTCTAATAATATTTTTTGCCTTATGGCACCCCTACTACATCTCATCAGACGTGCAATTTAAATTCATAATTTAATTAATGATTGAATGAATTAATCATCCTAAGATGCCATTTTACGAATATCAAAACTGATCTTACCCAAACTATCTCTCAACACTGATGTGAGTATTGAGTTCCTGTAGGGTATGTATTTGCTATTTTGGATGGCAGAGACGACTATTCCCAGCTGCATCAACCCTGCGTTAATGTTGGTTGCTTCTGTAGCAGCCGATTTTTCCACTCCGGAGTTCTTGATCCTCTCGGATCCCGCAAGATCAACCATATAAAGCTTGCCTATAAAATTCATAACATAACCAAATCTTCCATCTATACCATGTATTCTACCAACACAGGCATTGCAAGAAACAGTTTTTTTTTCTATGATCAAGCTCCATCTTTATAGATAGCTGCTATACTTGTCGTTGTACTTAACCAGCAGTGCCTAAACGTAGTCATATTCAGGGATGTAACTAGCGTTGGGGCTTGGGGGGCTTAAGCCCCCTAACGAAACTGAAGCCACCCCTCCCCAATAAATCAATCTCCGCGATTGTCTATGGTGTTGTCATTTCAATTGGGCAATTTATGTTAGCACAAAAAACATTTCCCATGCAAACACCTAGCACAAACTACGTTAATATCATATATGAAGCGACTTTCATGTAGGCCTATACCTCTCGAAGACACCAAACAGTCAAAAGATTAACGACAACAGCTGAACAAAGGGCAAAATGATAGCAGCAATGAAGAATCAGCAATACGTAGAAGACTCACTCTTCTTGTTTTTTCCGGCATTTCCGGCAGCGTCCAAAACCATGAACTCGACGCCGACGACCAGATGTGATCTTGAGGATGTTGCATTCATCCTGGTCGCCGACGTCTTCCGCTTTTGGCTGGCCTGCGTCAACTTCTGTACACAGTTAAAATGAAATCAGCCCCAAGTTGAAAGAAACTCAACGACAGCCTTTCTGTACTATTACTAGTTTTATGCATTCATTGATTACCAGTGTATCCAGTGACCATGTATCCGTCGATGTCGCTTAGTGATTGAAGGACTTTGCACACTGTGCCCAATACATGACTTCTAAAGGGAGAAGGGTCGAACCCACACTCTCCTCACTTACATGGCACTCTATTCAAGTGGATATCACGTGTTTTCTTTCGAAATTGCATTGGCTGACAATCATAGATGATGCTCTAGCAAATAGCTGGAGTTTCTGTTTAATCTTTTATCTGTCAAAACAACTCTTCTCTTCCACAGAGGAAAGAAAATGCACGGGCTCACAAAATGCAACCACACTTGCATAGTCATTAGTACGCACACATAACTACATGCTTATTGTAAAAATACTCTACATTTCCATTTACAACACAGTCAGACGCATGTATGCAAGTGGCAATCATGCGATCTCCTCAAGAGGACAAGTATTTACTCGGCAAGAGAGGGCATAATTTGTTTAAAAATAGTTCCATCGACAGATGTATTTTCAGTTGTATACTATTTAGCTATGCATGGGGCGACACCAAAATCTGCTTAATCCTACTTAAACCTCTACATGTGCATATACAACATGAAAATGAATGAGACGAGCAAACATAATTATAAAATTTATATGTATATTTCATATACATGCATACGTAAATGGGATCTTAAACTATTATTTGAAAAGACGACTTTGTAACATAAGTTCTGACGTACATCCATCATTTCCGTTGAAGATGAAACTCTATCCCATTTCAAGCCGACGACGGTCACGTCTTCCCCGATCGTCTGCACCTTAAGCGATCCGCGGTCATCTCCCGCAGCCAACAAATCGCTGCAAAGGAAATGGTGTCTTAACAATACAATGGATATTGTGAGATACGTTTGCAGAATATATATAGCACTTGAATTAAACGCAAGTTGCAGCTTAAAAGAGCTGTACCCCAAGCCAACATGATGGGAGGGCAAACAGATGGAATGAGGTGGTAGGCCTATGACTTTGTGATATTCCTAGCTTCTGCATGAGAACATGTAGCCAGTCCTCTCCTTCACCCTCTCGTCTTCCCACCAACAATGTAAACCACAAAGTAAATACAATTATTATGGCGTGTTGTCTACGAAGACGCAGCTGGAGCTGAAGTCTAACCACTAATGGCACTAAACCAACGACAGGAAAATTTGGTTCAAAATAATCTTGGCATCTGTCAACTGTGGGCTTTATGTGCACATCGAAGCCCATCACCGACATTTCTCCACACTGCCTCTCAATTTATAGACATCAAGATATTTAAACACAGCACGTTGTATCAGAATAATAGACAAAATGTGATAATTATCAGTACAGCTCTATTCATCCGTTCATTCATTCATTCAGGGCATTTATATAGCGCCTTCTCAAAACCTACTCAGAGGCGCTCCAAACCCAGCCACGGCTCTTATGATCAGTTCCGGTAGTTTTTCACCTAATTTGTAAAGTAATGCATGCAGAGTATAATCAGCAATTACAGAGTTATGGCTACTTCATCTAAGAGTAACCAATGGAGTACCTTATGTTTTCGTTATGGATCTCCAATGCGGACACCAGTAACTGTCTTTCTCCTCCTCTTCTCCCCATCTCTTTAAATATCATTTCTGCGGAGCGGCGTATTATTCCGGGTTCGTCAGGAGTTCCCTGACAATATTTTATGACACAGTAATGTAATGTACATGATATTGCGCACTTGCTGATCAAATCAATACAATCTACGTAAATAACAAATAATGAAACTTTCCAAAAGTTTGTTCCCAATGTTCTCGAAAAGTTACGCACAGATTTTTTTGAAAATTTAACAAACCCTCCCATTCAAATTGGACAGTGTTTTTTGATGCTTTTTTTCCCGAAAAAAACGCAATCTTTTCCACACAAAAAATGAAGTTTCCATTCCGCTCGACCGCCATTTGCAAATTCAACAAAACCGCAGGGTTGCCAGATTTCCAAAACGCTTTGTCCCGCAATCACGTTGTGAAGTCGTCAAAAAGTCGCGAAATTTCGGAAATCCCAAATCACGTTGTAAAGTCGCCCAAAAGTCGCGAATGACCAACCTTATCGTTGTGGGGAAGGAACGGTGTGAGGGAGGAAAGAAGGAAAGAGAGCGCTACGAAGAGGGAGGGAAGGGACCGTAAGGGAGGGATGTAAAAGGCAGGGATGCAGGGAGGCAGAGGGAGGAAGGGAGGGGAGGAGAATGAAACTGGGGCGGGAGAGGAAGGAGGAGAGGGTGGAGGGAGGTGAAGGGGAAGAGGAGAGGGCAGAGGAGGGAAAGGGGGATGGGGAGTGGAAGGGAGGGGGAATTTAGGTAGGGAGGGATGGTTGGACGCTCTTTTCAGCCACAGCAACGCGTGGCCGGGTAGAGCTAGTTTAATATAAAAATCTGTTTGGAAGATGGTAGAAAACTCGCCTTTAAAGATGAGCATGGATGGGTTCGAACCATTTGGCCAAGACAGTCATTTACCACGAGACCAAAGTCCTTCAAATGTAATTTCTCAGCGCCATCGATTGTGCTTGGCCACTGAACATTCGCAATTAATACAAACATGCACAATACTAATGCTAATAGTAGGCTACAAGTCACAACTCTGCACCATAACGTACGTAACTAATAATGGTATTCAAACTGGCAATACATTACTCAACCATACAGAAGGGGCGTATTCGTTAAGAACACTGATGAGCCAGTAGTGATGCAGTCAAATACACCTAGGCAGAGACAAGTTCTGGAGTTAATCGATTATTGGGGCTCGGTGGTTTAGTTGCATGTTCGGAGTCTTTGAACCGGAAAGTTGCGGGATAGAATCCACCTCAAGCCACCGCGTAGGAACCATGAGCAATTACCGTAATTACTAACGATGCGCATCGGCGTGAAACTCCGATTTAGTGTCCGCGTTGTATAGTTGGAAGCACCTCTAAGTAGGAATATTGAATAGGCGCTATAGCAAGTGCTCAAGCACACATGCATATACATGTACGTGTGTGCACGTGTACGTACGTATGTATATACGGACGGATTCGGACTAAGACGCGCATTCGCCCTATAGAAAAAAAGTGAATCGAAAGTGTTGAAAGAAGATTTTTATGCCCTGAAAATAAGCCGCTAGTAATTTTTACCGTGATGAGACTATTGTGCACTAAACTTTCCAAAACTCAACTCATCTAGCTTTGTACTCCCAGCAACTTCTTAAAATTGACATTAGGTTAGGATCATGAATTCGTCCGTTGTTCATAAAAATATTAGTACATCTACGGCAACTTGTAGAATGTAGATACTACCTTGCAAAATTTACATAGACACTGCAGTCTTTGCCATCTTTGCACATTCTTTTGTTTCTTTTTCTACTGCAATCACATTATGCTCAAACAAATTATTAGTAGCAACGGAACCATTATGTAGCCTACATTGCTATTGCAGCAATCGGTCGCGAATAAAAAATTCGCTCTAACCTTTGGCTTCAATCAGCTGATCGTTCAGCGCCTTCCTCTCGTTCTCCAGAAATTCATTCTACAACAACGAATGACGCTCAACTTATAGAAACGTTAACACGACACATTGCGTCCATCCAGCGCAGACAGGATCAATCGTTTCATCTCCTGAAACACCTGCAACCACAGTGTCCAGATTGTACATCAAGATCGCTATACTGCATCAACTTATAGAAACGTTAACACGACACATTGCGGCATGTATCCTTGGCCATCGCAGTGAGGGTTTCATGTTCAAGAAGTTGACGAATGATCGGATATGGCAGTCCGTGAACACCTTCTCCTCAAAGCTTTGCCAAATTTCTTTCTGCCATCCCTGTTGCATGTGGCTGCGGTTTCTTGCACGCCTCTGCTTCAAAAGTCAGCTTTCTTCTTACCAGGAAACCCACCCCACCTTTCCCTGTGGCTCTACATTTGCTAACAGAATCGTAGCCAGTCATGTTTATACAGTTGATCATGTCTTCTTGTAGCCCAGTTTCAGTTGGTGTGAATACAGTAGGTTGGACACTTTAAGTATAACTAAGTTCAGATACTACCTTGCTTGACAAGCCGCTGTACATGTTCAGTTGCAGTTTTTCTTTGCGCGTGTTGTGTGTGGTTTACCTTGTCCCACTACTCTTTTCTTTGTCAAGACAATGCAGCATTACTGAATCTAACATAGCTAACAAAATAGCCTATAGTATACCAGTAACATATTTTTATATTATCAATACAAAACACAGAACTCAATAATTGTGACTAAAACAACAAACATCAAACATAAACAATAATGCGATATAACTACAATATTTAGTTTAGCAATCTACAAAGGTGTGATAGGATAAATAAAAAGGCTGCAAATTTTAAGTCGTTTGTGAAGAAAATGCAAAGCCGCACCTTCGTCTTCATTTCGGTCATCTCGGTCCTCATTCTGTCGTCCGCAGTCTGAAGGCGACCGTTCTCACTCTCCAGCTCACAAACTCTCGCCGCGAGTCTGCGGACCTGAACAGTCTGCCATGCGTTTTGAAGATGGCTCTTGTTTCTTGTGCGCCTCTGCTTTGGTTTCAGAAGACGTCTTTCGTATGGCGATAGGGAGAAGCTTTTTATTTGCTCCCTGCAATCGTCCGAAAAGATATTTATGAAAACCCGCCACATGGCTTCGAGTTCTGGATATCCTCATTCGTGTCCACGACTTCTTCATTCGAGCTCGATACCGGTCTGAAACCACAAAACCAGGTGTACATAACAATAACTTCTTAAGTCGTTTGTGAAGAAAATGCAAAGCCGCACCTTGGTTTTCATTTCAGCCATCTGAGCCTGTTGCCTATCTATCACTTCTTCCAGGTCTCTAATTCTGCTTGCAGCAGCTTGCAGATCGTTCTTGAACATCGTAGCCTGAACAAAAGAAACCCGCACTCTTTAGACCACATCATGAATAGCAGACCTCGACACAATACATGTATGTTACCTCATCATGGCTTTTTGCAGCTTCGTTTTGGCATACTATTGATTGAATTCCTTGGCAGTTTTTGACACGGGAACAATAAGTCAGCAAATCAATAACAAGTTAAAGTAATCGTGTTGCAATTCCACTCTGCCTCACTTCCGAAGTCATTGCACACAGATCAACCACATTCAGTTTTAATCAGCCTACTGGTTTTGAAGAATTGCAATCTTAAGTTAAAGGTGAGAAAAGTCTGCTAAACATAAATCGTAATGCGATATAACTACAATTTAATTCAGCATTCTACAAATGCAAAGCCGCACTTTTGTCTTCATCCTAGCATCTCAACCTTTCAATTCTTTCGCATTCTTTGTCACCGTCACATTGATATGATCATGTAAGGACCGAATATGACAGTCACTGTTTAGTATACCCTTTCCTTTAAATATTTTCGGATCATGGTGATCCAGCCGGATTGTAAGTGGCTGCCCCCCTGATCCGTTGCATCTTTAGTGTCGGAGTTCTGGGATCTTGGTCAGACGTCATAAATCGTACAACGGGATTGCTGCATATGATCAAAGGATCACATTCATTTCTTGTGTATTTCAAGGTCTAATACATTGATGATCAGGATATAGAAACAGTTAAGATGAACACCACACACCGCATCAATGTTTAGCCAACGCAACGATGGTTTCGTGTTCATGCGGTTGTTAAAGGATGCTATATGGCAATCAGAGATGATGTGTTGATGAAATCGCCATTTGACCAATATTTCCTCATTATTGCCTGATGTTCGCTTTGATCACCGACAATTCGAACCGTTCGCTTCATGTTTGATGATTGATTCATGTGTGTGCAAGTTGCGCGTACACAAATAAACTCCTGGAGGCGTCACTATAATTATACCACGAATTTATATAATCAAGATGGCAGAGGCATGATTAGGTAGGGAAAGAATAGACATTGTAGGCTAGTACATAACATTTATAGGGTAGAAATAACATACGGATAGCCTACAGTTTAAAGTCTTCACTAAAGTAAGTAAGTAAGTATGTATGTGCTTTGATGAACCGCCTGCAAGCGCACTGCGGGAACAGAACATATCGTGTACATTCATACAAAAATCGAAATATGCAATTTTCTTTAATAATCACAGTAAAGCTTAACTATATAGAGCTTAACTAATAAACTTTTGGCCTATTAGGCCTAATCGTCTGGAGTTCAACCGCAATGAGCGTTGACTGCATGGCAGATACCACAACTCTATCGCCAGGCACCACCCCGGACATTGCTTTGAGTAATTGCAATGTCCTCGATTATATGGCGTTGACCGTCTGCTCGGCGTCCTATTCGCATGATGGGTCCGGAGTTGGCCTGAATCTGATGGCTGCTCGCTTAAGCGTTGACCGAACGCCAGAGAGGATGACGTCTCACTAACGTTTGCGGCCTCCGCCGACACATTGACGACAAAAGTGGTCGAAGTTGTCGGCCCTGTCAAAACATGAAACAACAAAAAAACCAAATAAGCTAATAAATGGAGACAGGCAACTGCTTGGATGATCATTACAAGTTTCTGGCACAACTTTAGATGGTGATTCCATATCATAAGGCCAGAACATTTAAATGGGAATAATTTCCACCTTGTATGTGAAACTGCAGTTTGGTAGACGTAGTGTAACAAAGTTCCAGTAAAATGGTCATGTTCCATGACAAAAAACCCATCAATGTCCTACATGTAACAATCTGTTGCCACAGTCAAACATAAAAAAATCGATATGAACCTTATTTATATGGGGTAATTGAAGTATGCTATAGTTGTTTCACACGTACAGACCAGTGCAACATGGAAATAGTTGGAATAATGTGCTCTTTCCAGCTGAGATGCAGGTCATAATACATGCCTAAGAATTTCGGTGAACAAATCACATGAATGTCTCCTAGAGTAAGAAATGATACTTTCAATTTCCAATCGTCCATGCGAAATCAGTGCTTCCTATAATTTGGTACATTGCTTCTTATATTTTGTCCTATCTTGTGACTAGCTTTCTGCTTTTTGGCTCTCTTCAGAAGCTGAATGGCATTTGCATAAATTCTGCCATAACATAAGGTTCGGTTTCCACGGCTTCTGTTAGCTGCCCGACGTGCTTTGCTTGTTGGCTGAACCCCGATCATTGTTCCTGTTCGATTCAGACGAGGAATAGCTCCGCCGACAGTGCTAAGGAAAGTTGATAGCTGGGAGGCATTGCTACAATTCTGCAGACGTTGTTGAAAAATACTTAAGCTTTTGCTTATTTCCAACCAATCCGCATCTTCCACCGTCATGGCTTTGCTTTGAAGTAACGCAGAAGTTTCTCTTACTAATTGAAAAAAGGTTTCCTTGTCCGTGTTATGATCTTTCTGGGAAAAACTAGCACTACAGTCTTTCTGTGTAGGCAAGTCCATCTCATTTGGAATTTGGTTCAAAGGGGCATGCATATTTCTGTCTGTACTAGCAATGTCAACGTACCGGTAATTTCTAAATGAGATGTAAAAGTTGTTTGCTGGACAAGCATCACCATGTGCAAGGTAGCGGTCATCGTCGCTCACCTTTGGTGCATTAGGTACATCTATATTAAAATGATATGAAACTGCACACAAGTGCTTGCAGAAGCTACCATCTCTTCCAATGTGACGTTGGCAACTGCCAAGTTCTGCGTTAACTGTGTAAATATTGTCTGAATGTTCTGACGGTACATGGTAAATACCTGTACAATTCGTCCCAATGATTGAATAATTGGTGATATACGAAATCTGTTCCGAGAAGCCCGGTTAGGCATCGGCCTTTTCTTGATGATCAGGAGATAAAAACACTTAGGATGAACACCACACACCGCATCGATGTTTAGCCAACGCAACGATGGTTTCGTGTTTGTGCGGTTTTTAAAGGATTTAATACGGCAATCAGAGATGACGTGTTGATCAAATAGCCGCCGGATTGGTAACTGCCAGAGCCTTCTATTCGGAGAGTTTGGCTTTCTCCAATAGGCGCAATGGTAAACGGATCCCTGCATTTTGATTGGTCGGCTGACATGGGCTCCATTTTAGTTCCACCGGTGTGATTGAGTAAGTACGTAACAACTAGCAATGATGCGTGCTTCTTAATTCACTTAGTATCAGATTTGTCACTTTTGTTGTATTGGTACTCTGGACTAAAATTAATTACGCCTATCCGAAGGAAATTTAATTCAGCTGCCACATCTGTAAGCTATGTAGGCCTATTATTTGTTAAACTGGACAGTAGGCTATTCTCAATGAGAGCAGCCGCAACGCATTGTAAATCATTCTTTGGACAACCTATGATACAAAGCAACGCTTGTAAATAAGCTGGTGCTTTGCGCTTAGCGCCAGAATAGCGCGCCTTCCGGGCCCAATTGGTATGATACTCTTTGGCTTAAAAGTGGGCGTATCAATTCTCGATGCTGGCTTAATTCTGGCAAATATAGATTTAGCATGGTTCTTCCACGGGAACCTAAAATGGCCAACTCACGATCACTGCTCGGTTCTTACTGTTCAGCTTATTGGCCATATTCCAAAATATGACTCGGTTTCTGCTTAAATGCGTTTTGCCTCCCAGCATCGCAACGCATCTCCTACAGCACTTGTCTGGCAGTGTCTCACGGGTTGTAATACGTCCTACCTATCTGATCTTCGACTAAGCCTCGTGTCGAGCGCTACTCCTTTTGGCAAGTGGCGGAGCTCCTGCATGGTCCCTTGGAATTGCTCTTCAGGCAGCCCTTTCACTTAGAACAAGCTCCCGCTAGCAAAGTGCATTACCTCTAAATAATTTGCCTGTATTCTACCAGTTGCTCAAGACCTTCTTAGCCATGGCTGGGTTTGGAGCGCCTCTGAGTATCTTTCTTGAAGGGATGCTATATATATTTTTGGAATGAACTTCATTGAAAATTTTCGGTGGCTACGGTTGCTATAGAAAAAACGTGCATGTTTACATTTCGATTTACAACTGTGGTTTACGATTTGGCCAATAAAGTTAACAACACCGTTAGATGTCAAAGCACCCTGGTTGTGAAGCAATGCATTAAAGTGAAAGCAACATCAATAATTTATACTATTTCCTCTTTACTTTCAGAAGTAAAAGAAATGAGAAAACAGTCAACAACAATTAGACATAGTTGTAACTCTGGCACAAATGAACAGCTATACTTAAAATGCTTAGGACAAAAGTGCACAAGGCAACCGCAACTTCACAAGAACACGAAGATTTGTTTACAAATGAAGCCTATAGCAACCATATAATTACTTTCCTATGGTGAGAAATATTTCCAACTGTGCATATGTCAAACCCACTAGTTGCCAACTAACTCATAATCTATAAGAATGCATGTAAACAAAATATCAGCCTGTTCATTTCCAGTATCTTTGCATTCTAAGAAAAAAGTCTTGTCTCAAGTTCAATTACTTTTGTCTCTAGGACAAGCACTTCAAAACAATAGTCGACAAAGATTATTGCCCAAGGACACCATCTCTGAAATTTACACAACTGTACTAAATGTTTCATTCTGAAATCGGTTGATTTACTTGAATTTGCTTACAGCCATTCGCATCGCCATACTTTTACTGCCAAGTTCACCATTTCCAGGGCTCTCTCTTTGCATGTTCCTTCAGCAATGCCCGCTGATCCTTGGCCCAGATACGTAAGCGAAGTGTAACAAATCGCGAAATAATCACGTGCTTCACGTTGTGACACATCGGCAGGATAACATCTGCACAAGTATCCTGAATTTCGGTTGACAACAGTTTGCACACATTCTTCTTGTGATGCAGAAGATTGAAGTTCACCGAGCGGAAAATCTTCTCTGCCTTCTGTAACATTTCAAAAACCTGAGGGCTACATGAAACTAAACACCCATCCCTGTAGGCCTTCAACTTTAACAGCAAAGCATGATCCTCAATAAAAACATTGTTTTCACACTTAATAGCGGCAATGCATGTTTCGCAGGTTCTGTTTGACTTGGAACACGCGAGACAATGTATCCTGCCAGATAGTAAAGTGAAGCGAGGTCTGCATTTGAGAGCGATTTGGTGATATCCGTAAATGACAACACTTCAGGAAGTTCATTATCAGCATCAGAATGTGCAGCCTTGCTCACTGATACAAAATCAGCAAGATAGGCACTGTCACTGATGTTGTAGCTGGAGGATGGTTTTATCCGAAGAAACTGTGAAGCAGACAGAAGCCGCAGTTTTTTTTTAACTGCAGTGGAGATGGAACTGCGTTGTTTGTGCGTACACAGGAAAACAAGTTTTCAATGCAGTCAGATGTCAAGCGAGACGTGAGGACGAATTGGTAACCAAATGCAAGGAGATGCTCAGTGACGCTGATTATGGATTGTGTGGTTAGGATGATGCCGGATGATGCCGGTCTGGACTGGCTTCCATACTCCTTTATTCCCAATGGACAGAGTTTCAAATAGTTTGATAATTCGTCTTAGAAAATCCATTGCTTCTCTGTACTTAACTGGATCTTTCATGCTGAGAGCCATTATCCTGCGTCAAGAAGAGACCAGATCAAACCATTTGTTCATTTGCTTTAGAAACCAGGCGGCTGTCAGAAGGTCAGTACTTTGGCCCTGTCCCTTTACCAAGTACTCGAGCCCAGCAGCGTTGGAATGGCTGAAAAAACTCCTTGCATTTGAGACTTTCATTTTCTCAAAGTGGCTAGGTGTGACAATTTTTTCGTTAGTCCTGGAGAAATTTTGAGCTGCATGCTGCTCTGGAATGTCAGCAGTTCACGCAAGTGGTTGGCTGTCACTGTCTTACAAGTAAGATTTTGTTCAGTAACGATCCAATCTGGTAAAGTAATATCTTGTCCATTCACCAGTGCAGCCTTCAGATTTTTTACTAGTTGGGGAGAATCGGCCAAGAAGAAGAGTTTGTGCTGAGGAGAACAGGGGTGCGGAATTTCATTAATGGTCTTCAACATCCTTCCACAACAAATCCCAAAAGTGCTCCACATTGCTCTGTTGCAGGCTCCCATGCCACAGGTCACCGTAATCACTCTCAAACCAATTTCCCAAGCTTTTGTAATGATGTTAATTATGATGGGCTTCAGAGCGGAGCCAAACACAGTTCCTAGTGAAAGAATATTATTTAACTTAATATCAGAACATAAAACTGCAATCTTTGTGTAGTACTTATATTGAAGTTTATTAGTTTTAAAACCATAAAGGGCCCGGTGGTGCATTGGTGACGTCAGTGCCTTGAAGCCGAAGGGTTCCAGGTTCAAGTCCAACTCAAGCCGCCTCGTATGGACCATGAGCAAGTCCTTCACTCGCAATAGCTCGGGGTTCGACGTTAAATTCAAATGTAGTGTCCGCGCTGTAGTCAAGAGCACCTCAAAGTAGAGAGCTTGAAGAGCGCTATTGAACTGGAGAAATAAATATGAAATAAATAAATATCATTTTAACTCTAGCTTCATCTAATTCTAAAAGACCACCAACTGATGCTTTCTGCTTCACAGTTATTGTATTATTAATTAAGTCACAAGATTAGATTCTGAACTGAACTTAACAGCAAAATTGTGAATACCTAAATTATCTCTATTAACAATTTGTTTCTTTTCAACCTCTGTTTAAGCTTCAGAAGCCTGCATTCTTCGGCAGAAAGACGGAAGTGTGTACCTGGTTCCCTGCAATTGATCACAGAAAATAATGTAAATGATCACATTCGTTTCAACTGTGCGACATCTACATGTATGCTACGAATATACTGTCATGTTGAAGGATCAGATATGGCAGTCCGAGAACACCTTCTCTTGAAATCCTCGCCTTTTTCTGTTTTCTGTGCCTCTGAGTAGTGAGCTTGAAGGGGCGCTATAACAAGTGCACATACAAACAAACAATTACACTTGAAATTTTAAGATTGAATTGTGCACGCATAGCCCTACACGTTGAGCTACCGTGTTCGACTACATACTGGGTTGAGAGGATTTTCGCATGTGCCAAGAATTGTACAGCTGCAAAAGTTTTTGCAGCTCCTATTAGCTTTGAGGCATGAGCACCGTTTTGTCGAACAATTTGTCTTCTGGCACTGAAAATAAATGGCCAAATTCTCCTAGAGACATTGAAAAAAAATTCCATTTAGAACGTGCACGAAGTGTATGCCGCCTTCTTCGTGATCTCGTTCGGGTCAATAACGGCCGGCTCGAACACCAACTCGCTCTCCTCGTCAACGCAGTTATCTTTACTCAAACTCTGAAATGTTAATAACAACGTAAGGTAATGTAATCATCATCGAAAGTCTGCAGCGCACAAATAAAAGACAAAGTCGTTAGTCGATTGACGACAATCGCTGTTGTGGTAATCTGAAAGTAACTTTGACGTTAACTGAAAGTCCGACTTTAAATAGCTAACCAAAATTGAAACCGACAAGATCTGTCAGAGCTACAATTGTTGGACGCGGTGCTGTAGTCGTTGTCTTGCAGCCGGAAGGTTCGAGGTTCGAATCCACCTCGCCACGTAAGGACCTTTGGCAAGTCCTTCACTCACAATTGCTCAGTGCTCCGGCGTGAAACTCAGATGCAGTGTCCGCTATGCATTCGGGAGCGCCTCTGAGTAGTGAGCTTGAAGGGGCGCTATGACAAGTGCACACACAATTAAAACTTGAAATTTTAAGATTGAATTGTGCACGCATAGCCCTACACACGTTGAGCTACCGTGTTCGACTACATACCATAGGATTTCTTGAAGCACCATTGAGACAGTTGCCAGATGTAGTGCACCGGCAATTCTTGTTGCAAACTTCTGTCAATTTATAACAAGAGCAGCGACAACGTTTTTCGCTCACCTGGACAACAGATACAACGTTATCGTTGTCAAACTATGCAGTGCGATGCCAAGCAGCAATACATCACAAGACAAGCGTTGATATTAGTGCCTTCAGTAGCCGCAGCGCCCTCCACTCCCGACTTCTTAATCCTTTCGGGCCCCGCCAGATCAACAAAGTACAGCTTGCCTATAAAACTCATAACATAATCAAATCTTCCAGATACCACAAGTCTATCGCCAGGCACCACCTCGGACATTGCTTCGAGTGGCGCTGCAATGTCCTCGATTATACGGCGTTGACCGTCTGCTCGGCGTCCTAGTTGCATAAGGGGTCCGGAGTTGGCCTGGATCTGATGGCTGCTCGCTTAAGCGTTGGGAATTGAAGAATTGAAGCAACTAATCCACTAAATAGCAGTATTTCAAGTCAACGACCTGTGTTGTTGAACAGTAAAATATTTTATTACAGAGTTTGCCAAAGAACGCATTACAACTGATAAAACATGTCCACTTGGTGTGCCATCATGCAACACAACGAAGCACTTCACAATGGATGTAGCAATGTCTTTTTTGTCATCTTTGTAACAAGTTATGACGAACCTCCCGTATTTCGGTTGCAGATGACACTCCAACCCACTTCAATCCGACGACGTTCGCTTCGTTGCCGGCCATCTGGATCTTAAGCGGACCGCAGCTGTCTCCCAACAAATCCCTGCAAAGCAAATGGCGTCTTACCAATACAATGGATAATGTGAGATATATTTGCCGACGCTGGCACTTGAATTAAACGCAAGTTGCAGCTTGGAAGAGCTGTACACCAAGCTAACATGATGGGAGGGCAAACAGATGGAATGCGGTGGCGCGACTTCGTGATATTCCTAGCTTCTGCATGAGGACATGTGGCCAGTCCTCTACTTCACATCTACGGCAACTTGTAGAATGTAGATAGTACCTTGCAAAATTTACATGACACTGCAGTCTTAGCCATCTTTGCACATTCATTTTCTTTTTCTTTCTACTGCAATCACATTATGCTCAAACAAATTATAAGTAGCAACGAAAACATTATGTACATTGCTATTGCAGCAATCGGTCGCAGATAAAAATTCACTCTCACTTTTGGCTTCAATGAGCTGGTCGTTCAGACTATTTCTCTCCTTCTCAAGAAATTCAATCTACAACAATCAATCAATCAATCAATCACATAAATTTATATAGCGCCTCTTCAAGATCTCTACTCAGAGGCGCTCCCAACCCAGGCCTGATCAAAAAGAAAGGTCTTTAGAAGACGGTAGAAAGAGCCAGCAGAGTCACGAGGAAGAGAACGGAGAGCCCGTAGGGAGGCCATTCCAGATAGCTGGACCCACCACGGAATAAGCTCTTCGCTGCATAGTAGCGGTACGACAAAAAGGGACAAGATAGTCACCGCGGGCAGCTGACCGCAGCGAACGGCGGCCCAGAGAAACGGAGACAGGAGTAAAAAGTGCACATAGATATGATGGAGCTTGAGACAGGATGCAGCGCCAAGCAATACACGAAACTCTGTAAGCAATGCGTTGCTGCAGTGGGAGCCAGTGGAGGTCGTCCCTCATGAAGGCAGAAACGTGATCGAACCGGGAGATGCCACCAACCAAGCGTGCTGCAGATCGAAGGACCCTAACCAAGGAGTTCAGGCGGACCTGTGGGAGGCCGACATAAAGAGAAGAGCAGTAATCTAAGCGGCTGCAAACAAAGGCATGGACAAGAGTAGAAGATGCAGTGAATGAGAGAGAGCGAGCAACAACGCGCAGCTGTCAAATTTGGTAATAGCAGGCACGTGACAGGGAAGATATGTGCTTGGTAGGGGTCCTATAATTAGGCCCTAAACAATGCACGACAAATGACGCTCAGCTTATAGAAACGTAATAACACGACAATTGTTCATTCTAATGATTCAGTTGTACATTATGTTGCTTTATAATTGGCACTTTATAATTGGCACAAGACGATACGGTTCATTCGGATAGACATCAATCTACAGTCAGCCTCAGCATGCAATGTGCTGACCTGTTAACCATTCCACTCGAGCCCTAAAAGTGCCTGATCTAATGTGTCTTGTTTGCGACTCCCTCAATTCGTCACTTTGTCCTTAGAATTCTGTTCATCCAATGCACCCTCCCTGCCTCTCTCCTTGCATCCATGTCTGCCTCCCTGCCTGCCTCTCCTCCTCAGTATTTCTCTTTCAATATCTACATTATTCACCCTATTAACCCTGCCGTGCGAACATTAAAAATGCATTAAATAATAATTATGTGCCTTGTCTATCTCTCGCTCTCCCCCTCTCTGTGTGATTATTCTGCTCCTCACTATCTCGCTTGATGTCTTTCTGAGTTTCTTGCCAGAGCAAATTTCGTTTGAAGCGATCAAGTAATAGTTCTTTCAACCGAGTAATAGTTCTTTCAACCGCCTTGCTCGTAGCCATCTTGATGTAAGAGATGCAGGGCGGATTTAGGCATTAAGACTTCTGGGATTTAAGCCTCGAAAATCCTATGACTGGTGTTCTTTTAGGTATGTAGGCCTATACTGCTCTATATGGTTTTGTGGGGGGTTTTCAAATCTTTTTACTTTTCTCTGTGATGACTTATTCTAGTTCGTCTAGTTACCAAAATAATATGCCTTAAATAATAATTATATCCATCTCTCGCAGTCGATCTGTATCTTGAATCTCCCATTGTCCATCTAATTTTGGAAACAGAAATTTGATGTAATGTCCTACGACGTACGGAAACCTATTATAGTAAGGGAAATGTGATCGCATTTTTAAATTTATCTACTGGAATATCATTGAAAATGAAGAATTCTGTGAGATAGCGCAGTCGCCGAAAATATGCCACTTTCTAGGCTCTAATAGCTTGACTATGCGACACCTTCTAAACTTCTGAGTTTCACAAACTGTTGAACACAGCTTTTTCTCGCTTGAGTAGGTATCTTCGAAAGGCACAATATCAATTCTGATTGATTGAAAAATTTAATGGGCAATCGACTTCACTTGGATTGTCTATACATAATTATGTGGCTTGAAGTTGAGATGCTACATCTGCATGAGCTTACTATAAGTCTCACTAAATTGCTCTTTTCTCTAGTTCTAAGCAAAAACTGCAGTTCTGAATAATATTCGTGTATAGTTAAAAATATATCCCAAAATGTTGTCATTTTCATTCGATTGACAGAGCCCCGGGGTTGTGCAATTAAAAAATTCCTTAAACGAACTCCGCAAAAATAGTTTTTATGCCACCCAAAATGCACCAAAAAGCGCTGACGGCGCACTCCTTGCCCCGTTTGACCCACATTCCTCATTATTGCCCGAAAGTCGCTTTGATCACCGATAATTCGAACCGTTCGCTTCATGTTTGATGATTGATTGATGTGTGTGCAAGTTGTTAGTACACAAATAAAATCCTGGAGGCGTCACTGGTAGGGGTCCTATAATTAGGCCCTATACCACGAATTTATATAATCAAGAGGGCAGAGGCATGATTAGGTAGGGAAAGAATAGACATTATAGGCTAGTATACATAACATTTATATGATAGAAATAACAGTTGAAAGTCTTAACTAGAACTTAACTAAGACTTAACTAACAAACGTAGTGAAAACTGCTAAGCTATAATAGGCCTAATCGTTTGTGGCTCAACCGCCATGAGCGAAGTGACTGGCACAGATAGGCCTACTATAACATAGCCTACTCTAGCGCCGCGAAGCACCTCGGGGATATCGCCGAGTGGCGCTGGGTTGTCCACGAGAGTACGGCGACGGCCGAGTTGACAATGGGCGTCTGCTCGGCGTCCGAGACGCATACGGCGTTCGAAGCTCGCCTGCGATGGATGACGGCGGCTTCATGGCAATCTTGCCGAGACGTTCAGCCTTCCACACCTTCCATGTGGTTCCATTCAGACTTTATACAAAACAACTCATTGGACAACTTGCCATAATCTCCTGGTTGAGCTTCTCCACCTCTTTGTCCATTTTTTCTTTTATCGTCAGCATCTTCAACTGTTCAGCAACTGTTCGTTGTAACTGACCTATTTGAATCTCCAACTCCTCCATGTGTTTGAAATGCTGTACAGATATCCTAAAAATGGTACAATCAATCAATCAATACATCAATCAACCAATCAATCAATACATCAACCAATACATCAACCAATCAATCAATAGATTGATCTAAAATGGTGCAATCAATCAATCATTCAATCAATCAACCAATCAATTAATACGTCAATCACTCAATCAATCCATTTATTACAAGTACTAAGCCGACACAGACACAACTTAAACAGACAATATTGTCTGTGGCATTTATGGAGACTGTTGCAACGCAAGGATATAAAGTATTACGCTAGTAGATGCGCTTATACAGAATACGCCAGAGGAGGTTCTGACGATCTTTAATAGGTAATGAGAAGAAATGTGGCGTAACTAGAATGTCATATCTGTTACTAAAATCTCAATTAAAATACCAAATTTGCACCCAAATCTGAGATAGATCAGTAACAAGTCCTGGGTGATTTTACATGGACCGACCAATCTTAACTACTAACAGAAACGACAGCCTGCAATGCAACAGCGCAAATAGCAGCTACAAAGCATGTAGACGTATCCTATGGGTGCTTCAGGAATCGAACCCTAGCTACTCTGATCTCTATGCATCACCATTTCACTACACACCTGATTAGCATCCAACACCGCACTCTACGAGTCCAGCCATTGCTGAAAATGCGCCATATAAATTACAATACCTTAAATAATGGCATAGTAGGTCGACAATGATAACACAGTAGAACGTATTGGAGAATTAGGCTCAATTGGAAGGACACACCACCAAGATATCATTTGATGAGCATCCATTTATATAACGGCGAAATGCCAGGCGTCGGGGATTCTGCGAAAGTATAATTCACATGTATGACTAAGAGACCACCTCCTATGCTCGTCTTCAACTCTGAAGCCACTCAGTCCAGCTAGTGGCTCCAGATCATCTTTGAAAAGACAGGTATTTTGTTAAGATGACACCCTAAAATGCTGCCATTGCAATGTGGAAATTCAAAAAATTTCTGAAGAGGCTCTGAAAAAGTACAGGTATTTTGTTAAGATGACACCTTAACCCTAACCCAAGCTTGTTCTTCGTCTGCACTCAGCTGAGTCGGTCGGTCGTCAACGGAAGACAGACAATGACGCCCTGCTGCGTTCTCCGGGACGACTTTAGCGTCCCTTTTGGCGTCGACCTCGCCATCGTCTTGGCCACCCGATGTCGGAGTTCCTGTAGTCCGTTGCGACGAGAGTGGATGTGGAATAACTTTCTCCACAATAACCTCGAACCAGGCTCCCATAGCCTCGAACCAGTCTCCCGTGGCCTCGTCACGAGCATCCACGACATCTCCGACCTGAATGTAATAGAGACAAAGAAGAGTAAACACTTCTGCATTATACGTCTCGGTCAACTGTACATTTCCGTCAGTATAATTTCCTGAAACGATAGTATTCAATGTGCTGCAAGTGATTGATTAAAAGAAAATATAGCAATCAAGTTTCGCCTTAACAAATCATGCTTCTCTGTCTGTCTCATCGTGTGACGCAATATTTAATAACAAGAAGCAAAGCTGCAAATACAAGGTTAACCAAGATAGCCACCCCAAATCAGATGCAAAACTACCAAATAGCATGTCTCTTGTGTGACCCTACCCCTAAGAAGCTCACGATATACCAAACGCAAAAAATTGTCTAAGAACTGCAGAAAGTCCTCAACTGCAATATATTCGTCTGCTCTCAATCTCTCCTTTCCTTGACCGACCGACCCTCCCTCCCTCAATGACCCTTAGATCCTCCCTCCCTCTCTCCCTCTCCCTCTCTCTCTACATGCATACATGCATACATACCCTGTAGGTTGACTGGACCGTATGGACGTCTGCATCCGACGAGCAGCCAGCCTTTGGCTGCACAAACAGAAACACGTGGAATCCTTAGAAAGTGTTTACAATGTTCATAGTCATTACAAAGCTGGAAAAAGTATCGTGCCTTGCAGACCAAAACAGAGCAACAGAAATGATATACAACCGCAAAAGCCCAAGCCATCATCATTGGCATTCACACTCTTCCATCTTCCTCCTCCACCTCCTCCAGTCCTCCTGCTCCTCCTACTCATCCGTTACAAACCACTTCATAAATAATTCACATCATCCAATCCTCAATTACTGGCGAAATTCTCAAAAGCCACTTAAATTCCAGTTCACTTCATTTACAATGCGCAAAACACCGTGCTTGCTTGCTTGCTAGCTTAGCGCAAATTCAATTTATAATCGTTTGCTTCCGTCCAAGTGTCCATTTGTTGGGTTGGGTTGCCCATATATAATTGTATATGGAAAATAAAGCAACTGGTTATGAAAATTAATGGTAAATCTTGAACACACTTCACGTGCTCATTGCAGTAATTGTCTGCACAGAATTATTCTCTTTCTTCCGTTCACGAGACCTCTATGTGGGTCGCCTCATTTGCTGTTCCTGCTGGTGCCTAGATGTCACACCAGTATGTTCGTTTTGCTCTTAAGAACTGCCTAATTTAGCCATGGTTGGACTGCTAGCACTTCCGAGTAGAATAGCCTGAAGGTGACCACTACTTGTGTGGTTATGAAGACCTAGAAAGACTAGTAGGAGCAGGACGCATACATAAATGCAATGTGCTCGATATTAATATAGTAACTGTAGGCCTATTGGTGCTTCTGACACGCATGATGAATTCTTGATCGTCTTGTTGAGACTTGTGAGTTCCAACGACATTTTGGATGTGTTTTGTGATGCCTGACCCTTGAACACCGAATTGACATCAGCAGCAGAGCCCAACAAAGACGCAGACTCTTCGTCAGACTCATGTTGATAAAGGATTCATGAATTGGTTGTCTTTGATGTTGGTCCCAAAATTTGAATTTCTACTTTTGTTCAATTTAGTGAAAGTAGTTTTCTCATCCTATTAGATTGGCCGAGTGAGATGTTCATAACTATTGGCGCTTCAGATATGCATGATAAATTCTTCATCGTCAACGCCCTTGAATACTGAACTTGCAGAAGTAACAAAGTACATCGAAGACGCGGACTCTTCGTGAGACAACGTTGATAATGGAGTGGTGATTATGTTAATAGGTAATGTTAATATGAAGCAACTTTTAGGTAGCAAACACCATGTACAAACTACATTAATATCAAATATGAAGCGACTTTCATGTACCTCTCAAAGATACCTAACTATCAAAAGATTAATGACATTTAGGCCAACAGCTGAACAAAGGCCAAAATGATAAAAGCAATGAGGAATCGGCAATAGGTAGAAAACTGACTTTTTGAACTCCAAGTCGACGACCAGATGCGATCTCAATGATGTTTCATTCATTCTGGCATAAAATGGACATAACATAACAACTTGACACAGAAGTAGTCGGCAACACCGGCACAAACATGATGTCGATCCTTACAAACTTGCGCAATTCAGAGCGGACGTACTTTGCTATAACTTAACTATATAAATAACTTAACTATAGATATAATTATAAATAAATAACTTAACAGAATAGAATGCAAACTTTAGTGTTCATCAAAACTGAATCAAGTCTATAGGCTTATGAATGTGATCTAAACACGTAAACCCGAGAGGCCCGGTTAGGCATCGGCCTTTTCTTGACGATCAAGAGATGGGTACAGTTCAGATGCACGCTGCACAACGCATGAATGTGAAGCCAATGCAGCGATTGCTCAGTGTTTATCCGGTTTTTAAAGGATCTTATGTGACAATCCGAGATGACGTTTTCCTCGAAAAGCCGCCGGATTGGCACCTGCCATCCATTCTGCAGGTTACTTTGGTTTCTGATTATTCTCTGCTTAGGCTTCAGAAGTCTGCATTCTCCGGCAGAAAGACGGAAGTGGGTGACTGGCTCCCTGCAATTGATCACAGAAAATAATGTAAATGACATTGTGCTAACTATACAATCTTGACTAATGCAAACCTACAAAATCAAAATCAACATTAATCAATTTTATTGGTCCGTATGTAACACAAACAAGCTCGTAGGCCTACACCAAGTCAGGAACAAAATTGCACAAAGCATCTCCATCAACAAGTTGCTAGACATTAGGCTATTCAATGCAATAACTTAATAATAGTTAACATAAACTAAACTAAATTAAATATAGCCTAACAGAATCGTATGCCAAGTGTAGCGTACATCAGACCATTAGGGGCCTAAGCTCTCGTCGATTTCACCACATAGACCCGTGAGGACCGGTTGGGGTGTGGCCGGTTGTTAAATGCCAACCGATAAGAGCATTTCTGATGCACTCTACACTCGGCATATATCTTCAGCCATGGCAGCGAGAGATCTTCGTTCAGAAAATTTTTGAACGAGGTGATGTGGCAGTCGCATTGCACTCTCTCCTCAAAACGACGGCGGATGACGGTCTGCCAACCGCGTTGGAGATGACTCTTATTCCTCTGCCGCCTCTGCGTAGGCTTCAGAAGCCGTCCTTCTTTCGGCGAGAGAAGCTGGTTATAGGTTGCCTGCAATTGATCACAGAAAATGATGTCAATGATCACATTCGTTTCAACTGCGCGGTGTCTATGCTATGGACATACCGTCATGTTTGGCCATGCATGGTTGGACTGGAGTGTCATCATTAGGTTTCTTTGAATGGACCTTGCCATTAATTTTCTTCGACCGCACGCTAACCTCTTTCCGAACACACTGTCAATCTTGTGTGCATCATATTCTTGTCCGAGGCTGCTTAAAGCAATACGGCTTTCAGTTTACTCCTATCTTTACGTCGAGAATCTGTAATGTCATTTGTTCCCCAGTTGATACTGCAACACTTTCTTAGTGTGGGTGTTTGTTCCCGAGCCGCATCCATTGCCGAGTGGCTTTACAAAGAGTACTCTATTTGCTGGTCATGATTCTGTCATAAAAGCTGTTAAAATGCTACTAAGGACTACACTTCAAGACTTCAGTATAAAATCACTTTAGTTTCCTGCGTTTGTGTAGATGTTTCAGTGAATATTGCGTCGCCTGAAAACCTGCCATGCAAGAGGTCCCTACAAAGGACACGGGTTTCTGAATGCCATATTTTCATTTCTGAAAACGGATAAGGTTCGGCTATCAAGACTTCCCTTTGCTGCCCGACATACCCCCCCCCACCTACAGTGCAACAGGAAGTTGTCTGTTGTGAAGCATTGCTACAGTTCAGCAGCTTTTGTCTAAAAATGTTTTGAGCAGTGCACTAACTGCAATGTTGCATGTAGAAACCATATATTTTTTATGCTGAGACTTGTGTCCATACTAAAACGAGTGTCTGTCCATTTGGATTGGAAGGCTATGTGTAGTTATTTACTCCTATTTATTTTTCTTCTTTCCTGCAAAAATATGTGTCTCCCATTAATTCTTCGTTGCTGTCTATTGGTGGCAGACCTAGACCTACTGCTATATCCCAGGTCGGCCCATCTAAATTATTCTAAATTACTTGATGCATTATCAAACGGTTTAAATTAATAATCCTATGGACTTTGGTTTACTCGTACCTACATCTTAGCACATTCATCTGTTGCTGAAACAGTTAGGAATGCTGAAAAAACTGGTATTCTCCAGTTACAACAATTTGTTGATGAAAGACTATTAAATCAAACAAAATCAATACTTGCCCCTCTTTCACGAAATAAATTTCCACTATTTAGTTTCAGACCAGCAACAAAATCTAGTCGTGATATTCTGAAACTAAATCAATTTAAAACAGATAGTGATATGTTTTCCCGTCTGTTTATTGCATGTCAATCACGTAATGGCAACCTTGATGAATTTTTCCAGCATGAAAATCAGCAGTGTCCTCCTTCCCTTTCTCAGAATGGGTCCTTGCGCTTAGGATCTAAATCGGATCTTCTTGATTGTTTGTGCAAAGGTGTTAGCACTGTTGCAATTAAATCTGTTCCTGAGGCTGAAGTTGTAATTTTTGATGGAGCTGCTGTAGTTCAGATGCTGAGACCTCAAGTTTGTAGGACTTTTCAGGACTATGCTGACATGGTTGTTTGTCCTTATCTGAAAACTTTTCTCCTTACAGCAAATCGTATTGATTTGGTTTTTGATACCTATGTCTCTGATAGTCTGAAGTCTGCAACGAGACAGAAGCGTGGGCATGGCATGAGAATGCATGTCTCTCCTAGTAATAAATTGCCCCAAAACTGGTCAGAATTTCTCTGGGTAGATGAAAATAAGACCGAACTCTTTCATTCATTAGCAGATTCAATAACATAAAGAGAAATTCCAAATAAATTGTTGTTAGCTACATATAACACAGAAGTCAAGTGCTCATCCTTTATAGATACAACTCTAATTGCACCTTGTACACACGAAGAAGCAGACTCACGCATGCTTCTGCATTGCCATCATGCAGCTGAGCAGGGTGCTAAACGGGTAGCTCTTCGAACGGTTGACACAGATGTTGTCGTTTTGGCAGTTTCATATTTTCCTGATCTGAATATTGACAAATTTTGGATAATATTTGGTGTTGGAAAAAATGTACGGGTAATTCCAATCCATGAAATTGCTGCATCACTTGGAATTGACAGAACGAAATCGCTACCTGTTTTCATGCTTTCACGGGTTGTGACAGTTTCTTCATTTGGGGGCAGGGGTAAAAAAAACTGCTTGGGATGTGTGGACCATTCTTATCCTAGTGTTACAAAAGCATTTCTGAGATTGTGTAGCTTGGGTAGTGATGGAATAGATGATGAAACATTTGGTATACTTGAACGTTTCATAGTTATTATGTATGATAGGGCTTGTGATGCACTAGATGTGAATTCTGCTCGTAAACAATTTATTATTTACCAATAAATCTCAGCATTTGACTCTCTTCCTCCCACTAGAGATGCCCTTATTCAGCATATCAAAAGAACTGTCCACCAGTCAGTTCATGTTTGGGGACAGTGTTTCAACAAGCAACCACTTATACCAAATTCAGGTCTATGGGGTTGGGTCCGTGACACAGACAAGTGGGTTCCACTGTGGATGACAATTACTGAAATAGATCTGATCTCTCATCTGATGAATCTTTGTTCATTGGCAAAGGCGATTACCAGTTTGATATTTATCATTTAATGAAAGAACAAACGGGGTGAGAAGGAATTTGTGTACTTTTAGCACAGTTGCTTAATTAAATTGCCATATTAAGTTTTTGAACTGCAATAGTATTCATGGATTACATTGAAGATCTTTGTTGTGCAATATATGATTAGGCTAGGTCGGGGGTGTTGATGGAGCGGCGGCAAATGAAGCCACGCAAATCAACGTGCAGGTCAATCGCTAATCTATGCGGACCACAACAGAGAAGCCAAGAGTTCTGCATGATGTGAAGGATATGTTTTTGATCAGATAGGACTAATTAAGTATGCCTTAATTATGCCTTAATCAATTGCAGGGAGCCTATAACCAGCTTCTCTCTGTCACCCGAAGAAAGCCTGCTTCTGAAGCCGAAGCAGAGGCGTGTTAGAAACAAGTGCAACATGCAGAAAGGGTGGCAAAAACCAATCAGGCGCCATTTTGAAGAGAGTGTGGTCACCGACTGCCACATCGGTTCGTTCAACGACTTTTTGAACAAGGACCTCTCCTGCGATGGCTGAACATACATGCCAAGTGTAGCGTTCATCGGAACTGTACAGAAGTCAAGTGTCTCCCCGCCTCTTCTTTCCAGTTCCTCGAAGATGAGAGTTGACAAATGACCAGTTGTACCTAGCGCTTCACCGTTTCCCTGATAATAGAGTACCTTATTGTGTCGTTGTAGACTTCTAGGGCATAAACCTGTACGTTTGTCTCTCCGCCTCTTCCAATTTCATCGAAGATGAGAGTAGAAGATGAGAGTAGAGGATCGAGGAGTTATTCCTGGTTCCTCGGCGGTCCCCTGATAATATTTTATGACGCAATAATGTGTGTACATCATATTGCGCACTGGCTGATCTAATCAATACACTTTAATATAAAAATCTGTTTGGAAGATGGTAGAAAACTCGCCTTTAAAGTGGACACTCGATCTTACAATACACGCAGCAACAATTGGTCACCTATGCAAATTAATAACCGAATCTAATCGATTGACTACTATACTGCCCTGAATAGCCAGAACCCAGCAACTCGACCACCAAGCTCTTTAATTCTGCTGGACGCTGTTTCTTCCGCAATGAGCAGTGTGGGTGTTTGTTCCCGAGTCGCTTCCATTGCTGAGTGGTTTCACAAAGTGTGCTCTATTTAATGGTCTCTGTTCTATCGTAAAAACATTTAGAATACTACTAAGGACTAAACTTCAAGACTTCAGGGTAAAATAACTTTAGTTACCTGCGTTTGTGTATATGTTTCAGTGAATATTGCGTCCATGAACTGTCCTGCAAGAGGTCCCTGCAAAGGACATAGTTTCTTAATGCCATGTTTTCATTTCTACAAACGGAAAAGGTTCGGCTGTCTAGGCTTCTTTTGCTGCCCGACGTGCTTTGCTATTTGGCTGACTTCCAATCATTGTTCCTGATTACTATAGATGAGATATAGGCCTAAATGAAGTTGTCTGTTGAGAAGCATTGCTACAATTCTACAGCTGTTGACTAAAAATGCTTTGAGCATTTCACTTGTGTCTTGAAGGAAGTAACATGATTGGATTTTAACCGTAAGTTTGCATGTAGAAACCATATATTTTTTATGCTGAGACTTGTGTCCATCCTAAAACGATTTATCGTCTTTCGCAAAACTCAACTCATCTAGCTTTGTACTACCCAGCAACTTCTTATAAAGCTATATTCGGAAGGTGCTTCATCAATGCTTCATCCACTGTCTGGTCCAACATGTTGTTGTGCTGACATCTGGTCAACCTTGAGTCAGAACAAATTTATGTTGATACATCAATCAATCAATCAATCAGTCAATCAATCAAATGTTTTATTTGCAACCAAGTATACATGACAAGCTTGAACATCTTGAACATTGGTTACAAAAAAGGAGGCCCTAAAGGGATAAAATAATCCAACTATCTAGGGACACCAACTGATAATTGAATTGACATGTGAGGTTACCAAGGCGAATTCTTGCAAACAAATTTGACACAGTAATTAACAAAACTGAAAGAAACACAATCAAGCAATTAATTTATACAACAAAACGAAATAAAAAAGAACAAAAACTTAACTACCAAACAGCTACCGAATATATCTCACCGTGTGCACATCAACATGCAATGTTACTTCTTGTAAACAAAAACACTGGAGGACTTGTCTGGAGTTGGGATTTTCTTAACGGCGTGCATTCCGTATGACTGCTGCACGAAGCGTTGATCTTGAGCCAGAGTAATGATGGGTCTTTGTTAACAACTGGATGCAACGCCTTTATGCGGCAGTTCCCGGTTACACGTTTCTCAAAAAGTCGCCTGATAACTTGCCGCCAGCCTTTCTGCAGGTTCTCTTTATTTCGGATCCGCTTCTGTGTCGGTTGAAGAAGCTGTCCTACTGCAGGCGACATAGAGAATCGACGTAGTGGAACCCTGCAAATGATCACATGCAGAAAATAATGTCAAGTATCACATTCGGTTCAGCTGCGCGAGGTCTATAGGACGGATATAGCTAAAAATAGCTTTTGAGTGACTTATGCCTAGGTTAAATTAACCTGCTTTTTAGATTAGCCATCTCCCAACACCAACAGATCTCTGCAAAGGAAATGGTGTCTTAACAATACAATGGATATTGTGAGATACATTTGCAGAAGATATATAGCACTTGAATTAAACGCAAGTTGCAGCTTGGAAGAGCTGTACACCAAGCTAACATGATGGGATTGCAAACAGATGGAATGAGGTGGTATGACTTTGTGATATTCCTAGCTTCTGCATGAGGACATGTGGCCAGTCCTCTCCTTCACCCTCTCATCTTCCCACCAACAGTGTAGACTAAGAAGTAAATACATATATTATGGCGTGTTGTCTCCGAAGACGCAGCTGGAGCTGATGTCTAACAACTAAACCAATGACAGGCCAGCGCAGGGATCGACTCTCAGTAGGTTTTTTGAGGAGATGCAATATAAATTATCGGAATGAATGACAGGAAAAATTTGCTTCCTCGGCTAGCCAAATCACATACATTTTGTTATCAAAAAGTCAAAACAATCGTGACATCTGTGGGTTTTATGTGCACTTTGAAACCCATTGCTGACATTTCTCGTAGCCCTCCGTACTGCCTCTCAATTTATAGACATTCACTTAAGCACAACAGAGTTGCGGTGGTTGACCAGTCATTCGAGATATTGGCTTCCATAATCTGTCGTACGAGCTACTTCTACTTGTCATGCATCTATTTTGCAAGCATTAGAAGACAATTATTGTTCTATTCAACCATATTTATTATGTCAATTGGTCAGAGGCAACTCTTGATTGGGTTACTTGAATATAAGGCATTTACAACTATAAGAATTATTACGATCTATAGAGCTGTACAATTAACTAGCTTGCCACCGCTTGCATGGTTTAACAATGCCATTTACTAGTGGATGGCGATGTTTACCTGCGTGCACCATTTCATAATGGCAGCGCAAATTGCAAAATAATCTGCTTCCAGTACGTCAACAGGTTTACATTTCGGAACAGTTTGACTAAGCAAATGCTTTACTTGTTGTACAGAATAAACGATCTTCCTCTTCATTTCGGCCAGTTCTTAGAATGTCACTCCACTTTCTTCAGTCTCGAATTTGCGCACTTTGTTATTTGTCTTGGTCACCGACCAACTCCACCCTGAACGTTGTTTAGCCCGCAGTGGGAAATCTCTTTACTAAGAATTTCTTTTAACCAGTGTCGTCTCCCACCAGCGAAGTGAAAGCACGCTCGTTGTTGGTTCCGGCAATTGATGATGAAGCAGCCATTCTGTCGAAAGTCTTGCGGAACTAAACGAAATGTTATTTTCAAAACCTATTAAATTGAAGTAAATATAGGCAATGCACGTGATCTAATACCGTATTCTTCCGATCAACAAGTCAAGTAGAAAGCTGCATTTTGAACGTGTATGCTATTTAAAGTAAACAAAGTCAGGAACGTTTAAATTTCGTGTTTAGGTAAGACTGTTATAACAAAGACACGCGAATATTCCTTAAGTTGCGCCACTGAAAATGTCGAAAGATCTTAAAGTCATACAACAACGATGAACTATGTGCGAAAATATGTCTGGCTTACCATGTTGCTTTCCATTTGGGAAATTGTTTAGTCCTTGCGAAACCTAAGAAACGCTGTCCTCGCTTTCTAATCTACGCTGATTCAAACGAGTATGCGACTCCCGCTCGAAACGAAATGCCAACGGTGATGTGCCTACATACCGATGTCTTTTGATAGGTACGAGACACGCGTGTCGCGTGTAAGCAGAGGTCCAGAGGACCATTATAATGACGCAGATGATTGTCCATTTTTGAGCGAAGAACCAATTCTTGCCCACTACGTCTTGTCGAAAAACCCTCTTAATTTTATTGAATTACACATAGAATGTTGTGAAGTATGTACGAAAATATGTCTCTCTTAACTGTTCGGTGTCCATTTCGAGTTCTGGTTACAATTTAGCTGAGTGACATCCACAGCAAATACACACAAGGAAAGTAATGCTTCAGTAATTTATATCCATGTTTCATTAACTGCAAAGATACTTGAGATGTATCAAATTTAAAAAATGATCACAAAGCAGAGGATTTTTATACTGAGATACAGGCCTTCGAAAATGGTAACTTGTCGAACTATTAAAATTGGTTTTTAACCGACATTCGAAAAAGGACACCTCTGTCTATCAGTATTGAAAATTAACACATTGCAAGAATTTTTCCAAAATTTAAACTCATCACAAATAAAAGAGTCCAGAACTAGGCATCACTATTCTCAAGGTATCAATCTGAAAATAAAGAACATGTTAGAACAGCCATAATTTTAATTATAATGTATTAGGAAATACTTGATATCAGGGTTGCCATTTTCTACATTCACAAAGTGAAAGTGTATGTGTCAAATGTGCTTTGGAAAGTTTTCAAACGAGCTAACACGTCATAATACTCCCATTGCATAATATTACAAGAGCACTGCTTTCAGAATCTATCCGCTGATCACGGTGGCATAAATAGCCAGCCCCCTCCTTCCACGTGGTTCCATTCAGACTTTATACAAAACTCATTGGACAACTTGCCGTAATTTCTTGGTTAAGCTTCTCCACCTCTTTGGTTTTCGTCAGCATTTTCAACTGTTCCGCAACTGTTTGTTGCAACTGGCCTATTTGAAACTCCAAATCTTCCATGTGTTTGAAATGGTCTTCCGATGTTCTAAAAATGGTACAATCAATCAATCAATACATCAATCAACCAATCAATCAATACATCAATCAACCAATCAATCAATAGATTGATCCAAAATGGTGCAATCAATCAATCATTCAATCAATCAACCAATCAATTAATACGTCAATCACTCAATCAATCCATTTATTACAAGTACTAAGCCGACACAGACACAACTTAAACAGACAATATTGTCTGTGGCATTTATGGAGACTGTTGCAACGCAAGGATATAAAGTATTACGCTAGGAGATGCGCTTATACAGAATACGCCAGAGGAGGTTATGACGATCTTTAATAGGTAATGAGAAGAAATGTGGCGTAACTAGAATGTCATATCTGTTACTAAAAAGAGCAGGGAGTAAATGTTTACATGTGGAATACAGTTATGCAGCTATCTCAATTAAAATACCAAATTTGCACCCAAATCTGAGATAGATCAGTAACAAGTCCTGGGTGATTTTACATGGACCGACCAATCTTAAGTACTAACAGAAACGACAGCCTGCAATGCAACAGCGCAAATAGCAGCTACAAAGCATGTAGACGTATCCTATGGGTGCTTCAGGAATCGAACCCTAGCTACTCTGATCTCTATGCATCACCATTTCACTACACACCTGATTAGCATCCAACACCGCACTCTACGAGTCCAGCCATTGCTGAAAATGCGCCATATAAATTACAATACCTTAAATAATGGCATAGTAGGTCGACAATGATAACACAGTAGAACGTATTGGAGAATTAGGCTCAATTGGAAGGACACACCACCAAGATATCATTTGATGAGCATCCATTTATATAACGGCGAAATGCCAGGCGTCGGGGATTCTGCGAAAGTATAATTCACATGTATGACTAAGAGACCACCTCCTATGCTCGTCTTCAACCCTGAAGCCACTCAGTCCAGCTAGTGGCTCCAGATCATCTTTGAAAAGACAGGTATTTTGTTAAGATGACACCTTAAAATGCTGCCATTGCAATGTGGAAATTAAAAAAATTACTGATGAGGCTCTGAAAAAGTATAGGTATTTTGTTAAGATGACACCTTAACCCTAACCCAAGCTTGTTCTTCGTCTGCACTCAGCTGAGTCGGTCGGTCGTCAACGGAAGACAGACAATGACGCCCTGCTGCGTGTACGCCGGGACGACTTTAGCGTCTCTTTTGGCGTCGACCTCGCCATCGTCTTGGCCGCCCGATATCGGAGTTCCTGTAGTCCGTTGCGACGAGAGTGGATGTGGAATAACTTTCTCCACAATAGCCTCGAACCAGGTTTCTTCAGTCTCGAATTTGCACACCTTGTTATTTGTCTTGGTCAACGACCAATTCCACCCTGAACATAGTCTAGCCCGCGGTGGGAAATGCTCTTTACTAAGAATTTCTTTAGACTGGTCTCGTCCTTCACCAGCGAAGTGAAAGCAATCTCGCTGTAGGCTGCCAACTGCAACGATCATTAAGTCAAGTAGAAA
This sequence comes from Lumbricus rubellus, assembly GCA_945859605.1. Classification (NCBI taxonomy): domain Eukaryota; kingdom Metazoa; phylum Annelida; class Clitellata; order Crassiclitellata; family Lumbricidae; genus Lumbricus; species Lumbricus rubellus. The sequence goes on from OX243822.1 coordinate 5,074,226, forward strand.
GCTGTGCATTTTGAACGTGTACGCTTTTTAAAATAAACAATGTCGGGAACGTTTAAATTTCGTGGTTGGGAATACTGTTGTAACAAAGACACGCGAATATTCCTTATGTTGCGGTCGAAAGACAAGAATTATGTACGAAAATATGCCTCTCTTACCTGTTCGGTGTCTAAGATCTTATTGTTCTTGAATGACACATACAACAACGATTATCTATGTGCGAAAATATTTCTCTCTTACCGGTTGAGTTTCCATTTGGGAAATTGTTTAGTCCTTGCGAAACCTAAGAAACGCTGTCCTCGCTTTCTAATCTACGCTGATTCAAACGAGTATGCGACTCCCGCTCGAAACGAAATGCCAACGGTGATGTGCCTACATACCGATGTCTTTTGATAGGTACGAGACACGCGTGTCGCGTGTAAGCAGAGGTCCAGAGGACCATTATAATGACGCAGATGATTGTCCATTTTTGAGCGAAGAACCAATTCTTGCCCCCTACGTCTTGTCGAAAACCCCTCTTAATTTTTTTGAATTACACATAGAATGTTGTGAAGTATGTACGAAAATATGTCTCTGTTAACTGTGTCCATTTCGAGTAGTCCTTTACGTAAAACTCGACTCGGTATACAAAGAAATGCGTAAATGCTATAACCTACTCTTGCCGCGAAACAGGAAGACAATGCCAAGAGTGAAGGACCCATGCGTTTATATATCGATGTCTGTTAATTTGTACAAGAGTTCTGCATGATGAGAATGATATGTTTTTGATCAGATAGGCCTAATTAAGTATGCCTTAATTATGCCTTAATCAATTGCAGAGAGCCTATAACCAGCTTCTCTCTGTCACCCGAAGAAAGCCTGCTTCTGAAGCCGAAGCAGAGGCGTGTTAGAAACAAGTGCAACATGCAGAAAGGGTGGCAGAAACCAATCAGGCGCCATTTTGAAGAGAATGTGGTCACCGACTGCCACATCGGTTCGTTCCAAGACTTTTTGAACAAGGACCTCTCGCTGCGATGGCTGAACATACATGCCAAGTGTAGCGTTCATCGGAACTGTACAGAAGTCAAGTGTTCATCCTTTATAGATACAACTCTAATTGCACCTTGTACACATGAAGAAGCAGACTCACACATGCTTCTGCATTGCCATCATGCAGCTGAGCAGGGTGCTAAACGGGTAGCTCTTCGAACGGTTGACACAGATGTTATTGTTTTGGCAGTATCATATTTTCCTGACCTGAATATAGACAAATTATGGATAATATTTGGCGTTGGAAAAAATGTACGGGTAATTCCAATCCATGAAATTGCTGCATCACTTGGAATTGACATCATGCTGTCACGGGTTGTGACACAGTTTCCACATCGGTATGCTGGATTCCTTGGGTTACTTTTAAGTCTAGACACATACTGCCGCTCAAGTTTTGTTCTTCGAAGAGATAAGGGTATGTCCCTTCAAGCTCTCTTTACTTTTGTCATCTTGAAGCTTGAGACAAAACCTTTGGAATGATGTATCAAACTCAATATGATGTAAAATCACCTTAATATTGGTTTTGGTGCATGGCGTCGCAACTGCATGCAGTCACTGGTACCAGTTAAATGTTTAGTTCATGGTGCCAGTACTCGGAAATTTCGGAATTAATGAATACAATTGAACGATCATAATTTGCGGGGGATACATTGCATTAATCATGCTTCACCTGACTCCTTTGGTGTTCTTCTGTATTTTTGTCTACCTATGATGCAGACACTTTGGATTGCCACCATCTTTTTACTCTACAACTGCCTACACTAGCAGGCCATAACAGTAAGCTAAATCTGATATCAAACATGGCAGAGGTCTGGCTTTTGGTCTCATCTTATTCTTGTTTACATAGTCTTAAATGAGCGTAAATTTTATTACTAAATTTCTTTTCAGATTGCTCTGTGTTCACTGATCTCTCCTCTGATGAATCTTTGTTTTTGCCTTGAATCTTGGGATACTTCTATTCATCCTCCAGAAAAAACTGAGAACTCCTTTGTGCGTGTGTTCGAAGACCAGGACATGACACACAGCGTAAAGGATTTGCTGCTGCCTTCCATGGAAAATCTAGGTGGAATGGTCACCCGTAAACAGTCAAACTCTTTATACGTTTGGAAATATTACCCTACTCAATGGCCACCTGGTCCTACTGTTTGGCATATTGTTCTGGGTGGCAATGGTGGATTTGAAGTGCTAGAGTGGCCATCTTCTACTTCATTATGCGATTGTTTAGACTGCTCCATGATAATGGAAATGGCTATTGAGAATATAAGTGTTCTGGATGACGGGAACCTTCTGGCAATGAGCAGCGTGTTTTACAAGGATCGCGAGTGTGACACAATTCTAAGTGTGCACAAACCTGATGGATTTATAATGCGAAATATCACATTGTCGCTTGAAGGCCATCTGTCGAACATCGCAATGAAGTCAAATGGAAATTTGGTTTTTGCCCAGCTACTGTTTGGCATATTGTTCTGGGTGGCAACGGTGGATTTGAAGTGCTAGAGTGGCCATCTTCTACTTCATTATGCGATTGTTTAGACTGCTCCATGATAATGGAAATGGCTATTGAGAATTTAAGTGTTCTCGATGATGGGAACCTTCTGGCAATGAGCAGTGTGTTTTACAAGGATCACGAGTGTGACACAATTCTAAGTGTGCACAGACCTGATGAATTTATAATGCGAAATATCACATTGCACTGTGTTCACTGATCTCTTCTCTGATGAAACTCTGTTCATTGGCAAAGGCGATTACCAGTTTGATATTTATCATTTAATGAAAGAACAAACGGGGTGAGAAGGAATTTGTGTACTTTTAGCACAGTTGCTTAATTAAATTGCCATATTAACCCATGTGAATATTTTGTGAAGCGTAATTAAGGAACACAAGGTTTTTCAACATTAAGTGTTTATTCCGTTTTTTTAGACAGAACAATGCAATTGGGGACCGTCCATAAATGACGTCACGTAACTCTAAGGGAGAGGGTCACACATCTGTAACGATTTGTGACGGTCCATTGCAAGATATCATAATTATGACTTTTGTATTAATGCGTGACGAGGGTAGTTACAGGATAACAAAAAACATGACATCATAAACATGGAATTATGGACCCTAAAAAGTTCAGAGAGTAAAACATTTGGTTATAATGGGAAGTAAAAATAAAACTGTTTCTACATATGAACTCGGTGAAGTCAAGATTCAGAACATTTTGCCGGCAGACATGGAAAAAAGAAAAGCTTCTCGTAGGATGGGCCGATATTAAATCGTTCAAAGAACCACTTGAACACTGACCCAAAGCTACGTTGGGTGTGCATCCGTCACGTTATCTTCTGCCAATAAAGACTAGTCCAAAACCCAACGGGTTCTCGAGAGTTTTCACGCATAAATCGAAGGCTTCGTGCTAATTTATCTAGAATAAACCTCTAACCATTTCCGATAACATTGCAGTCATGGGTTGATGTTCACATGATTTAAGAATGATTTTATGTGATTAAGAATGATTTTATGTGATGATCACTGAAGATGCGCTGTTCAATATGTCACTGGCTGCCTGTCGACCACCCTATCTGCATGTGCCATCGTGGCTCTTGCATAAAGCTTTACGCTGTATCAGCATAATAGCCAACAAAGTGATGTGAAGTACAACTCTACTATGATGAGCTCCAGTAGTTTTTCTTCTAGGTTGTTCCTCAAGTGGTGCATAAAAATGAGAATCAACAATTTCAGAATCATGGTTAAGTCGTCTCAGGCAAGTCAATGGAGTACCTTAGAGAATCGTTATACACTTCTAGGATAGATATTGAGATCCTGTGTTGTTCTCCTTCTCTTCTCACACATTCCTCAAAGATTAAATGTGTTGCACGTCTGTTGATGCCTGGGTAGTATATTGTGCCCTGATAAGAGTTTATGAGCAATAATGAAGTCTACATATTAAATAAAAATATTTTAATCTTGATCATCAGAACTGAATCTATATAGATCAGCCTATGAATTGGATTTCAGAACGTAGACCCGAGAGGCCCCGTTAGGCATCGCCTTTTCTTGATGGTCAGGAGATAAAAACACTTAGGATGAACATCACACACCGCATCAATGTTGAGCCAACGCAACGATGGTTTCGTGTTTATGCGATTGTTAAAGGATGCTATATGTCGGTTGAATAGGAATATTTCAGGAAACATGTCACATTAGTTACTGGAGTTGATGTTAGTTGATACTGAACTCTTTCTCTTGTAAATTAAGTAGAATTGAACAATTATGTAGAATTAAATTACTGTAAACTCCCCAAAATCCAATTGCATCCATTTAAAGAATCCTAATGACTTTTAGTCCCACCATGCATGGCCAAACATGACGTTATAATTATCCGTAGCATAGACGTCGCGCAGTTGAAACGAATGTGATCATTGACATTATTTTCTGTGATCAACTGCAGGCTGCCAGTTACACACTTCCGTCTTTCTGCCAAAGAATGCCAGCTTCTGAAGCCTAAGCAGAGGCTGATAAGGAATAAAAGCCATTTACAGAAAGGATGGCAGATACCAATAATCCGATTTCATATTATTGTACGTTGTCGACAGTAATGTTCTTAAAGGGTGACAGCCAGTTCGATGGTCCAATCAGAATCTGTATAAGATGGCAAATGTGTCATATAACACGAAGAGAGTCTTTCAGTCTCCAGTGGCCCTTGCAAAAGATCAGTGTTTTCTGCATTATTGTTTACATTGCTTCTTATAATTTGTCCTATATTGTGACTAGATTGTGCTTATTGACTATGTCGAAGCTGAATGGCGTTTGCATTTCTGCCATAAGATATGATTCAGTTACCATGGCTTCTGTATTCTGCCCGTGCTTTGCTAGTTGAATGAACTACATTCATTGTTCCTGATTGTTTCAGACAAGGAATACCTCTGCGTACAGTGTTAAAGAAATTTGTCAGTTGCAAAGGCATTGCTACATTTTTGCTCATTTCCAGCCATATATTAACATAGTTACCCAGATAAACTTTGCTTTCAAATAATGCAGATTTCCCTTATGTTTTCTGGGAAAAAAATTGCTGTTCTGGTGTCAGGATCTGCGTGGAATAATCAGCACTACAGTAGAGCTGTCTAAGCAATTCCATCTCTGTTGGATCATTGTTCATAGCGGCGTCCACCATTGTTGTGTCTGTGTTGGCAGTGTCAAGGTCGTTTCTAAATGAGCTATAGAACTCTTCCTGGACTACCTTGTCATCGTGTATTACCTCGGCCACCTGGCCACCATTGATATAATTAGGCCCTATACCACGAATTTATATAATCAAGAGGGCAGAGGCATGATTAGGTAGGGAAAGAATAGAGATTATAGGCTAGTATACATAACATTTATACGATAGAAATAACAGTTGAAAGTCTTAACTAGAACTTTTAAAACTAAGACTTAACTAACAAACGTAGTGAAAACTGCTAAGCTATAATAGGCCTAATCGTTTGTGGCTCAACCGCCATGAGAGAGGTGACTGGCACAGATAGGCCTACTATAACATAGTCTACTCTAGCGCCGCGAAGCACCTCGGGGATATCGCCGAGTGGCGCTGGGTTGTCCACGAGAGTACGGCGACGGCCGAGTTGACAATGGCCGTCTGCTCGGCGTCCGAGACGCATACGGCGTTCGAAGCTCGCCTGCGATGGATGACGGCGGCTTCATGGCAATCTTGCCGAGACGTTCAGCCTTCCACACCTTCCATGTGGTTCCATTCAGACTTTATACAAAGCAACTCATTGGACAACTTGCCATAATCTCCTGGTTTAACTTCTCCACCTGTTTGTCCATTTTTTCTTTTATCGTCAGCATCTTCAACTGTTCAGCAACTGTTCGTTGCAACAGCCCTATTTGAATCTCCAACTCCGCCATGTGTTTGAAATGCTGTTCAGATGTTCTAAAAATGGTACAATCAATCAATCAATACATCAATCAACCAATCAATCAATACATCAATCAACCAATCAATCAATAGATTGATCTAAAATGGTGCAATCAATCAATCATTCAATCAATCAACCAATCAATTAATACGTCAATCACTCAATCAATCCATTTATTACAAGTACTAAGCCGACACAGACACAACTTAAACAGACAATATTGTCTGTGGCATTTATGGAGACTGTTGCAACGCAAGGATATAAAGTATTACGCTAGGAGATGCGCTTATACAGAATACGCCAGAGGAGGTTATGACGATCTTTAATAGGTAATGAGAAGAAATGTGGCGTAACTAGAATGTCATATCTGTTACTAAAAAGAGCAGGGAGTAAATGTTTACATGTGGAATACAGTTATGCAGCTATCTCAATTAAAATACCAAATTTGCACCCAAATCTGAGATAGATCAGTAACAAGTCCTGGGTGATTTTACATGGACCGACCAATCTTAACTACTAACAGAAACGACAGCCTGCAATGCAACAGTGTAAGAAATCTCCACAAGATTGATTGAAATTGACTTTAACACACATTTAAGCTTTTTACGAGTTCACGTCGCATATATTGCATTCATCAGTCCACGGATCATTGCTATCTTGGCGTGGTTGGAGCTGGTTTACGCCCTGCTGCCGTCAGTCGATACTTGCACGCATCGTGGACTTTGCAGCTTGCGTGAGCCTTCGACCACGGCATCGTATGTTCGACGTTGACATGGTTCTTGAAGTTTCGTGTTCTGCAATTGGTCACGACGATCTGAACAGACTATAATTTATAATTATAATTGATCTTGGTCCATCCGCATTTCATGTGGCTCTTGTTTCTCAGGCGTCGACTTTTTTCTGCCACCAATTTTGCTCTCTTTGTTGACACGACAAAGCTGCAATTTCAAAATGAATGATTGAACACATCTTAAGGTACCATACCCATTGTCTAGCCTAAACCTTATGCACCTCTACCCATCATCTTGAAGAACTGCACCGTATTTCCAAATGGCATTTCCAAATGTTATCCTATAAAGATTGAATGAGGTGCCCTAACATATCACATGTTGCCATCTTAGATGACCCAACGCTACATGTATCATCTAAAGAATACCCTACCCTAATTCCACTTGTCGCCTTTGGCATTGGCAATCCAGCCCACTCGTACTTAATGTGTAAACTTAAGGTAGGCCTATTATGCAGTATTTTAAGTACCATAAAGTACTTCTAATAATATTGTGGCCTTACTCTTCACTTTCTTTTTATCCTTAACAGCGGGTTCTTTAGGTAAATCCTTCATTGATGCTTCTGGCCAACTGAGTTTGTGCAGAATGATCCGTAATGTCTTCAACTCAATTACTTCTGGAGTCTTCTTAACAAACTGCCGCTCAGCTTGCTTGGCTTTGCCCTTTCCTTTTGCTGTGGCCTTACTCTTCACTTTCTCTTTATCCTTAACAGCGGGTTCTTTAGGTAAATCATGTAGAGGCCAGTGCTAGTGTGATTTTCCATCCAAGGTAGTTAAGGTCATTGCAATGTTGAGCTATACTTCCCAAACGATTAAAGTTGAAGCATATTCAGCATATTGTTCCATATGCTCTTCATCAACATGAAAAGAATGGCACTTGTTGTGGACCCTTTGACAAGAACAGGCAACTTTTTTTTCTTGGATCCCACGAATGGCTTGTGCATGAAAACTAGTTCATAAACAGGTGTAATTTAACTAAGTTGACCAGCTCTAAAAATTTCAATTTCTAAAATTAAACTTCACACCAGCTTTGCAGCTTTATTTCATCTAGAGTGAGTATGCCATGATGTTATGCTCAAGTTAAAACTCTTCTTCTTCAGCAGGTGCAGACATTCTTGTGAAACACCACATTCTACTCCTACAATGCCCATGCTATGTTTAGGTGTGAAATGCGATGGCTCGGACAGATTTTGATGGTCATGTAAATGACTGAATATTTATGGATTTGATTCACAACAAAATGCAGGACACTAACCATTTCTCATTGTGACGCATTCCTCTTGCAGATTGTATTGAAGCCCGTTTTACAGCCTGCTTAAATGCCAATCTGTCCAGTTTCTTGCAAGTCATTGATTTACAAATAATGTTCAGTTGAGTGCTGTTTGCACCGCTAACTTTCATGTTTCGTTGCTGAAACTCGTTGAACTGGGCAATTGTTAGGCTGCTTTGTCTTCCATGTGGCAATGTAACCGTTTCACCATCCAAAGTAAATACATGAATAAATTTCTTCACACAAAGGATGTAGTGAGAATGAAAACGTGACTCTAAATGTACTCGACTTCTTGTTTGTTCAAGGTGTGACCTTGTTCCATAGTAGAAAGTTGAAAGTGGATAATGTGAAAGCATAGGCTATATGAAACCCATGAGGGATCATTGACTTTTCATTGTCCCACTGAAGGGTTGCCCATATATAATTGTATATGGAAAATAAAGCAACTGGTTATGAAAATTAATGGTAATATTTGAAGAACGCAACTACCTAGCTAATTCTTGAACACACTTCACGTGCTCATTGCAGTAATTGTCTGCACAAAATTCTTCTCTTTCTTCCGTTCACGAGACCTCTATGTGGGTCGCCTCATTTGCTGTTCCTGCTGGTGCCTAGATGTCACACCAGTATGTTCGTTTTGCTCTTAAGAACTGCCTAATTTAGCCATGGTTGGACTGTTAGCACTTCCGAGTAGAATATATATATTGAAGGTGACCACTACTTGTGTGGTTATGAAGACCTAGAAAGACTAGTAGGAACAGGACGCATACATAAATGCCATGTGCTCGATATTTAATATAGTAACTGTAGGCCTATTGGTGCTTCTGACACGCATGATGAATTCTTGATCGTCTTGTTGAGACTTGTGAGTGCCAACGACATTTTGGATGTGTTTTGTGATGCCTGACCCTTGAACACCGAATTGACACGAGCAGCAGAGTCCAACAAAGACGCGGACTCTTCGTCGTAATCGTAAACTCCTGATTTCTAAAGCACCTCTAGAAAGCCAAGCGCGGGGCACCTGCTTATTCGCGAGCGCTGCGTTTAGTCAAAAGGGTTATCCGTAAGAGTAGTCCATGGTGGTCCGGGTCGAGTTTCCGTCAGACTCTTGTTGATAACGGAATCATGAATTGGTTGTCTTTGATGTTGGTCCCAAAATTTAAATTTCTACTTTTGTTCAATTTAGTGAAAGTAGTTTTCTAGTCCTATTAGATTGGCCGAGTGAGATGTTCATAACTATTGGCACTTCAGATACATGTATGCATGATAAATTCTTCATCGTCAACGCCCTTGAATACTGAACTTGCAGAAGTAACAAAGTACATCGAAGACGCAGACTCTTCGTGAGACAACGTTGATAAGGGAGTGGTGATTATGTTAATAGGTAATGTTAATAAGAAGCAACTTTTAGGTAGCAAACACCATGTTCAAACTCCGTTAATATCAAATATGAAGCGACTTTCATGTACCTCTCAAAGATGCCTAACTATCAAAAGATTAATGACATTTAGGCCAACAGCTGAACAAAGGCCAAAATGATAAAAGCAATGAGGAATCGGCAATAGGTAGAAAACTGACTTTTTGAACTCCAAGCCGACGACCAGATGAAATCTTGATGATGTTTCATTCATTCTGGTCGCCGACGTTTTCCACTTCTGGCTGGTCACGGTCAACTGAGCACTGTATGGAGTGGTGATGTGGTTGCTTTTGATGTTGGTTCCATAATTAGAATTTCTACTCTTGTTCAATACTGCAAGTAGATTTCCCATCCTGCTAATTTTACCGACTGAGATCAACTGAGATGTTCATAATTATTGTTACTTCCGACATGCACGATGGATTCTTTCAACTGCACGTTCAGAACTGTATGACTATTTCTGGCGATGGTCGATAGCCAAATTAGGTCAAATGTTTTATTCAGTGCCATAAGTGTATTATCTTGTTGTTCCTCCGGAAATAAATAGCGATAAAATAAAATATGCTGCATGCTGTCTAAAGCGAACTAAGCCAGGAATGTTTAAATTTCCTGGTTAGATAAGATTACAAAGACACGTGGATAGCCCTAAAGTTGTGCGACTGAAAATGTCAAAAGACCCTGGCTTACCTGAGCCTTCATTTGGGAAAATTGTTGATCCTTGAGCTCGTCAAAGAAAAACTGTAAACTCCTATTCAACACTGATTCAAAAGAATGAGTATTAATGATATGATTGCCACTCAAACGCGGCGTGTTAATCCTTGCGCAAAGAACGAAACACTAAAAGTAAAGTACGAATTCGAATTAGGTCCCTACCTATCACTCGTTCACTTGCGGATCGTTGGCCTTTGTTATTAAGATTTAGGTGATGCACTCAAGTATTGCAAACCCACTTTTCACATTTCGGACACTGTGACAAATCGACATGTGACTCTTTGTACGGGATCTCACAATGCATACATGGAGTTGTGTCTTCCTTTTCACTGACTTTTAACTTCCGGTTCGGCAGAGTCAACCATTACTAACTCCAAGCCGACGACCAGATGCGATCGCGTTGATGTTTCATTCATCCTGGTCGCCGACGTCTTCCTTTTCTGGGCGGCCAAAGTTATAAGTCACCAATGCGCATGAGCAATTGTATATAATTGCGCGTCGTTCGAGACTTCGATTCATCGTCTGTGCTGTAATCTGGTTCGCCTCCGAGTAGATTTCCGGAAGGAGCGCTATAACAATTATTAATGCTCCAAGCATTTTGATCCTAGGTGCAATAAGATGGCATAAACAATGAACATAACAACTTGACACAGAAGTAGCCTAGTCGGCAACGCACAAACATGATGTCGGTCCTTACAAACTTGCGCAATTCAGAGCGGACGTACTTTGCTATAACTTAACTATATAAATAACTTAACTATAGATATAATTATAAATAAATAACTTAACTAAGAACAGAATAGAATGCAAACTTTAGTGTTGATCAAAACTGAATCAAGTCTATAGGCTTATGAATGTGATCTAAAAACGTAAACCCGAGAGGCCCGGCTAGGCATCGGCCTTTTCTTGATGATCAAGAGATGGCTACAGTTCAGATGCACGCTGCACAACGCATGAATGTGAAGCCAATGCAACGATGGCTTCGTGTTTATCCGGTTTTTAAAAGATCTTATGTGACAATCCGAGATGACGTTTTCCTCGAAAAGCCGCCGGATTGGCACCTGCCATCCATTCTGCAGGTTACTTTGGTTTCTGATTATTCTCTGCTTAGGCTTCAGAAGTCTGCATTCTCCGGCAGACAGACGGAAGTGGGTGGCTGGCTCCCTGCAATTGATCACAGAAAATAATGTAAATGACATTGTGCTAACTATACAATCTTGACTAATGCAAACCTACAAAATCAAAATCAACATTAATCAATTTTATTGGTCCGTATGTAGCATGAACAAGCACGTAGGCCTACACCAAGTCAGGAACAAAATTGCACAAAGCATCTCCATCAACAAGTTGCTAGACATTAGGCTATTCAATCCAATAACTCGGTCTGTGCGTGTGTTTGTATGTTTCTACATCTGTATGTCTGTCTGTCGGTCTGTGCGCATGTCTGCCTGTTTTTCTCGGTGTACGACTGTCTGAACAGGTGTCAATCACCCAGGTCTTTGCCCGTCTGTGAATAGTGAATGCAGTTTTTCACTCGCAATAATTGTTCATGTGCTTCATCGTGAAACTCCGATGCAGTGTCAGCACTGTAATCGGGAGTGACTCCGAGTAGCAAATCTTCAAGGGCGCCATAACACGTGCTCATACATACACTGAAGTTGTAATTACTCTCACATAATACAACACACTGGATTTTCTCATTTTCTTACTATGAACACAAATCTACAGCTGAAAACAATGTTGTAGTGCAATGAAACATTTCTGAAATCTACATCGGCTGCAGACGAGAAGGCATAACTGGAAGTTTGGATCTCAAAAGCCGACTCATCAGCAGTTCAGCAGGACTATATTGCAAACCTGATACTGGTGCATTCCTGTACTGCAACAGGGCTATGTATGGATCAGATCCATCTTTCTCTGCTTTTTCAGAAGTGTTTTCACTGTCTGTATGGCTTTTTCTGCCATTCCATTTGACTGAGCATACCGTGGGCTTGTTGTGATTTGAAATTCCACGATGTTGCAAATTTCTGCATTGCTGCACTTGCAAAGGGCATGTTATCTGCCACCATCTCACATGGTATTCCATCAATTATAGCCTATATAATTTAGAAAATGCATCATACAATCTAGAAGAATTTAGAAGGGCTGGCCTGGGATAGGCTTAATAGGCAGTAGCAAAGAATTAATAGGAGGATACATATTTATGCGTGAAAGAAGCAAAATAACAATTTTGTGGTAGGCTTATCCTTTTATATAACAGCGAAACGAATATTGAAAGGAAATGCTAAAATTAATGTCAAAAACTTCGCGGAAGTCATAGGAAAAGATAATTAAGAAAACTCACCACTTTGGTTCAAGGTTCGGAAATCCTTCCTCCTCCTCCTCCGCATCCTCGTCCCCGACATCTTCATCCAAGCCCGATTCCGGTCTGAAACCACAAAACCATTGCTCAGCCGATGCTCTAAGAACACCATATTATACTCAATAAAAGCCTCAAAACTACTTTATGTTCTAAACCTACAGATACAAAGCTACGTTTGAACTTTTTAAGCTGTCATCCCCCACACACAAAAAGCCATACCTTTTAGCCAGCTTCTTAGACTTGAACGGCTAATTTCGAACCCACAAAACTTACATGACCAAATTATTAATATGGTTAATATTTCCTCCGCCTACGAAACAAAGTCGTATAAAGCTATATTCGGAAGGTGCTTCATCAATGCTTCATCCACTGTCTGGTCCAACATGTTGTTGTGCTGACATCTGGCCAACCTTGAGTCAGAACAAATTTATGTCGATACATCAATCAATCGGTCAATCAATCAAATGTTTTATTTGCAACCAAGTATACATGACAAGCTTGAACATCTTGAACATTGGTTACAAAAAAGGAGGCCCTAAAGGGATAAAATAATCCAACTATCTAGGGACACCAACTGATATATTGAATTGACGATGTGAGGTGGCCAAGGCGAATTCTTGCAAAAAAATTCGACACAGTAATTAACAAAACTGAAAGAAACAAAATCAAGCAATTAATTTATACAACACAACGAAATAAAAAAGAACAAAAACTTAACTACCGAACAGCTGTATACTTCTTGTAGACAAAAACACTGGAGGATTTGTCTGGAGTTGGGATTGTCTTAACGGCCAACAGATACGTGCAATTCGTATGAGTGCTGCACGAAGCGGTGATCTTGAGCCAGATTAATGAATTGTTGTCGTTCACAAATGGATGCAACTCATTTAGGCGGCAGGTCCCGGTTACACGTTTTGCAAATAGTCGCCTGATGACTGGCCGCCAGCCTTTCTGCAGGTTCTTTTTATTTCGGATCCGCTTCTGTGTCGGTTGAAGAAGCTGTCCTACTGCAGGCGACATAGAGAATCGACGTAGTGGAACCCTGCAAATGATCACATGCAGAAAATTATGTCAAGTATCACATTCGGTTCAGCTGCGCGAGGTCTATACGACGGATATAGCTAAAAATAGCTTTTGAGTGACTTATGCCTAGGTTAAATTAACCTGCTTTTTAGATTAGATTATAATACAGTATCAATAACAATCCCACTTACAATCCCATCACTGACATTTCTATTTCTCGTAGCCCTCCGTATTGCCTCTCAATTTATAGACCTTCACTTAAGCACAACAGCCTTGCAGTGGTTGACCGGTCATTCGAGATATTGACTTCCATAATCTGTAGCACGAGCTACTTCTGCTTGTCATGCATCTATTTTGCAGCCAATAGAAGACAATTATTGTTCTATTCGACCATATGTATTGTGTCAATTGGTCAGAGGCAACTCTTGATTGGGTTACTTGAATATAAGGCATTTACAACTATAAGAATTATTACGATCTATAGAGCTGTACAATTGACTAGCTTGCCACCGCTTGCATGGTTTAACAATGCCATTTACTAGTGGATGGCGATGTTTAGCTGCGTGCACCATTTTCATAATGGCGAGCTCATATTGCAAAATAATATGCTAACAGGTTTACATTTCAGAACATTTTGACCAAGCAAATACTCTACTTGTACAGAATAAGCAATCTTCCGCTTCATTTCAGCCAGTTCTTAGAATGTCACTCCACTTTCTTAAGTCTCGAATTTGCGCACCTTGTTATTTGTCTTGGTCACCGACCAACTCCACCCTGAACGTTGTCTAGCCCGCAGTGGGAAATCTCTTTACTAAGAATTTCTTTAAACCGGTGTCGTCCTCCACCAGCGAAGTGAAAGCAATCTCGCTGTAGGCTGCCAACTGCAACGATCAATAAGTCAAGTAGAAAGCTGTGCATTTTGAACGTGTACTCTCTTTAAAATAAACAATATCAGGAATGTTTAAATTTTTGTGGTTAGGTAATACTGTTGTAACAAAGACGCGAATATTCCCTATGTTGCGCCACTAAAAATGTCGAAAGATCTTAAAGTCATACAACAACGATGAACTATGTGCGAAAATATGTCTGGCTTACCATGTTGCTTTCCATTTGGGAAATTGTTTAGTCCTTGCGAAACCTAAGAAACGCTGTCCTCGCTTTCTAATCTACGCTGATTCAAACGAGTGTGCGACTCCCGCTCGAAACGAAATGCCAACGGTGATGTGCCTACATACCGATGTCTTTTGATAGGTACGAGACACGCGTGTCGCGTGTAAGCAGAGGTCCAGAGGACCATTATAATGACGCAGATGATTGTCCATTTTTGAGCGAAGAACAAATTCTTGCCCACTACGTCCTGTCGAAAAACCCTCTTAATTTTTTCGAATTACACATAGAATGTTGTGAAGTATGTACGAAAATCTGTCTCTGTTAACTGTGTCCATTTCGAGTAGTCCTTTACATTACGGCCTATATAACCAGCTTCTCTCTGTCACCCAAAGAAAGCCTGCTTCTGAAGCCGAAGCAGAGGCGTGTTTGAAACAAGTGCAACATGCAAAAAGGATGGCAGAAACCAATCAGGCGCCATTTTGAAGAGAATGTGGTCACCGACGGCCACATCGGTTCGTTCCAAGACTTTTTGAACAAGGACCTCTAGCTGCGATGGCTGAACATACATGCCAAGTGTAGCGTTCATCGGAACTGTACAGAAGTCAAGTGTTCATCCTTTATAGATACAACTCTAATTGCACCTTGTACACATGAAGAAGCAGACTCACACATGCTTCTGCATTGCCATTGCCTAAACCCATTAACCCTGCCGTGTGAACATTAAAAATGCCTTAAATAATAATTGTGTGCCTTGTCTATCTCTCGCTCTCCCCCTCTCCAGCACTATCTACATAATATCTCACCTTACGAATGTCATAACTGATCTTACCTAGACTGTCTCTCAACACCGATGTTAGTGTTGAGTTCCTGTAAGGGATGTACGTGGCATTGTACTTGCGTTTCTGCTGGATGGCAGCGACGACCATCCCCAGCTGCGTCAAACCGGCGTTGATATTAGTGGCTTCAGTAGCCGCAGCGCCTCCACTCCCGACTTCTTAATCCTTTCGGACCCCGCCAGATCAGCAAAGTACAGCTTGCCTATAAAACTCATAACATAATCAAATCTTCCAGATACCACAACTCTATTGTTTAGTCCTTGCGAAACCTAAGAAACGCTGTCCTCGCTTTCTAATCTACGCTGATTCAAACGAGTGTGCGACTCCCGCTCGAAACGAAATGCCAACGGTGATGTGCCTACATACCGATGTCTTTTGATAGGTACGAGACACGCGTGTCGCGTGTAAGCAGAGGTCCAGAGGACCATTATAATGACGCAGATGATTGTCCATTTTTGAGCGAAGAACAAATTCTTGCCCACTACGTCCTGTCGAAAAACCCTCTTAATTTTTTCGAATTACACATAGAATGTTGTGAAGTATGTACGAAAATCTGTCTCTGTTAACTGTGTCCATTTCGAGTAGTCCTTTACATTACGGCCTATATAACCAGCTTCTCTCTGTCACCCAAAGAAAGCCTGCTTCTGAAGCCGAAGCAGAGGCGTGTTTGAAACAAGTGCAACATGCAAAAAGGATGGCAGAAACCAATCAGGCGCCATTTTGAAGAGAATGTGGTCACCGACGGCCACATCGGTTCGTTCCAAGACTTTTTGAACAAGGACCTCTAGCTGCGATGGCTGAACATACATGCCAAGTGTAGCGTTCATCGGAACTGTACAGAAGTCAAGTGTTCATCCTTTATAGATACAACTCTAATTGCACCTTGTACACATGAAGAAGCAGACTCACACATGCTTCTGCATTGCCATTGCCTAAACCCATTAACCCTGCCGTGTGAACATTAAAAATGCCTTAAATAATAATTGTGTGCCTTGTCTATCTCTCGCTCTCCCCCTCTCCAGCACTATCTACATAATATCTCACCTTACGAATGTCATAACTGATCTTACCTAGACTGTCTCTCAACACCGATGTTAGTGTTGAGTTCCTGTAAGGGATGTACGTGGCATTGTACTTGCGTTTCTGCTGGATGGCAGCGACGACCATCCCCAGCTGCGTCAAACCGGCGTTGATATTAGTGGCTTCAGTAGCCGCAGCGCCTCCACTCCCGACTTCTTAATCCTTTCGGACCCCGCCAGATCAGCAAAGTACAGCTTGCCTATAAAACTCATAACATAATCAAATCTTCCAGATACCACAACTCTATTGTTTAGTCCTTGCGAAACCTAAGAAACGCTGTCCTCGCTTTCTAATCTACGCTGATTCAAACGAGTGTGCGACTCCCGCTCGAAACGAAATGCCAACGGTTATGTGCCTACATACCGATGTCTTTTGATAGGTACGAGACACGCGTGTCGCGTGTAAGCAGAGGTCCAGAGGACCATTATAATGACGCAGATGATTGTCCATTTTTGAGCGAAGAACAAATTCTTGCCCACTACGTCCTGTCGAAAAACCCTCTTAATTTTTTCGAATTACACATAGAATGTTGTGAAGTATGTACGAAAATCTGTCTCTGTTAACTGTGTCCATTTCGAGTAGTCCTTTACATTACGGCCTATATAACCAGCTTCTCTCTGTCACCCAAAGAAAGCCTGCTTCTGAAGCCGAAGCAGAGGCGTGTTTGAAACAAGTGCAACATGCAAAAAGGATGGCAGAAACCAATCAGGCGCCATTTTGAAGAGAATGTGGTCACCGACGGCCACATCGGTTCGTTCCAAGACTTTTTGAACAAGGACCTCTAGCTGCGATGGCTGAACATACATGCCAAGTGTAGCGTTCATCGGAACTGTACAGAAGTCAAGTGTTCATCCTTTATAGATACAACTCTAATTGCACCTTGTACACATGAAGAAGCAGACTCACACATGCTTCTGCATTGCCATTGCCTAAACCCATTAACCCTGCCGTGTGAACATTAAAAATGCCTTAAATAATAATTGTGTGCCTTGTCTATCTCTCGCTCTCCCCCTCTCCAGCACTATCTACATAATATCTCACCTTACGAATGTCATAACTGATCTTACCTAGACTGTCTCTCAACACCGATGTTAGTGTTGAGTTCCTGTAAGGGATGTACGTGGCATTGTACTTGCGTTTCTGCTGGATGGCAGCGACGACCATCCCCAGCTGCGTCAAACCGGCGTTGATATTAGTGGCTTCAGTAGCCGCAGCGCCTCCACTCCCGACTTCTTAATCCTTTCGGACCCCGCCAGATCAGCAAAGTACAGCTTGCCTATAAAACTCATAACATAATCAAATCTTCCAGATACCACAACTCTATCGCCAGGCACCACCTCGGACATTGCTTCGAGTGGCGCTGCAATGTCCTCGATTATACGGCGTTGACCGTCTGCTCGGCGTACTAGTTGCATACATTTTGCTAACAAAAAGTCAAAAACAATCATGACATCTGTCAAATGTGGGTTTTTACACTTACAATCCCATCACTGACATTTCTATTTCTCGTAGCCCTCCGTATTGCCTCTCAGTTTATAGACGTTCACTTAAGCACAACAGCCTTGCAGTGGTTGACCGGTCATTCGAGTTGTTGACTTCCATAATCTGTAGCACGAGCTATTTCTGCTTGTCATGCATCTATTTTGCAGCTGATAGATGACAATTATTGTTCTATTCAACCATATGCATTGTGCAATTGGTCAGAGGCAACTCTTGAATGATTTAAATGCTGTACGTGCAGAAAGTATTTATAATATAGAGCTGTACAATTAACTAGCTTGCCACTGCTCGCATGATTTAACAATGCCATTTAGGTTACTAGTGGATGACGATGTTTAGCTGCGTGCACCATTTCATAATGGCAGCGGAAATTGCAAAATAATATGCTTCCAGTAACCAGTACGTTAACAGGTTTACATTTCGGAGCATTTTGACCAAGCAAATGCTTTACTTGCTGTACAGAGAAAACGATCTTCCTGTGCATTTCAGCCAGTTCTTAGAACGTCACTCCACTTTCTTCAGTCTCGGATTTGTGCACCTTGTTTGTCTTGGTCAACGCCCGAGGCCACCCTGAACGTAGTCTAGCCCGTTGGGAAATGCTCTTCTAAGAATTTCTTTTAACCTGTGTCGTCCCCCACCTGCGAAGTGAAAGCACGCTCGTTGTTGGTTCCGAACTGAAATGATCAACAAGTCAAGTAGAAAGCTGCATTTTGAACGTGTCTGCTCTTTAAAATTAACAAAGTCAGGAACGTTTAAATTTCGGGGTTAGGTAACACTGTTGTAACAACGACACGCGAATATTCCTAAAGTTGCGCCACTGAAAATGTCGAAAGACTCTAAGATCTTATTGTTCTTGAATGACACAAAAGTCATACAACAACGATGAACTATGTGCGAAAATATGTCTGGCTTACCTTGTTGCTTTCCATTTGGGAAATTGTTTAGTCCTTACGAAACCTAAGAAACGCTGTCCTCGCTTTCTAATCTACGCTGATTCAAACGAGTAGGCTTATGCGACTCCCGCTCGAAACGAAATGCCAACGGTGATGTGTCTACATACCGATGTCTTTTGATAGGTACGAGACACGAGTGTCACGTGTAGGCAGAGGTCCAGAGGACTTCCCATATAATGGCGCAGAAGATTGTCAACTTTTGCAAGTATACGAATCCTACTACTCCTACCGCTCAACACGAAGTGCCAAGCGTGAAGGGTCATGTGTCTACATATCGATGTGTAATAATAGGTACAAAACAACGTGTGTCGCGTGTAGGCAGAGGACTTCACCATTATAATGACGCAGATGATTGTCCATTTTTGAGTGAAGAACCAATTCTTGCCCACTACGTCCTATCGAAAAACCCTCTTAATTTTATTGAATTACACATAGAATGTTGTGAAGTATGTGCGAAAATATGTCTCTCTTACCTGTTCGGTGTCCATTTCGAGTAGCAACTACGAAAAACTCGGCACAAAGAAATCCGTAAATGCTATACTCTTGCCGCTAAACAGGAAGACAGTGCCAAGAGTGAAGGGCCCATGCGTTTATATATCAATGTCTATTAATAGGTACAACACGCGTGTGTCACGTGTAGGCAGAGGACTTCCCCATTATAATGGAGCAGACGATTGTCGAATTTTGAGCAAAGAACCAATTCTTGCCCACTACGTCCTGTCGAAAAACTCTCTTACCGGTTGAGTTTCCATTTCGAATAGTTACAGCAAAACTACAAACTAATCGATTTCAACTTCAAAATAACCTTATATCTGTGTGACTTGCCGCTAAACACGAAGACAATGCCAAGAGTGAAGGGCCATGTGTTTATATATCCATGTCTATATAATAATAGGTACAAAACACGCGTTTCACGTGTAGGCAGAGGACTTCCCCCATTATAATGGCGCAGATGATTGTCCTGTCGAAAAACCCTCTTAATTTTATTGAATTACTCATAGAATGTTGTGAAGTATGTGGGGTGCGAAAATATGTCTCTCTTGCTCGTTCATTTTCCATTTCGAATGGTTCCAGCAACTATGAATAAATTGACTTCGACTCCAAAATAAATCTGTATGATTTTAGGCTACTCCTACCGCTCAACACGAAGTGCCAAGAGTGAAGGGTCATGTGTCTACATATTGATGTCTAATAATAGGTACCGGTACAAAACATACATGTACGTGTCATGTATAGTCAAAGAACTTCCACAGATAATGACAGAAGATTGTCGACTATTTAATTGAGGAAAGTAATCCACTTTTGAAAGTTTCTGAACAATTTTTATATATGCAAATGATTCCATCGAATCAAATAGAAAAGGCAGGGCCATACTATATCACTGGGAGTGGGGTGATCAGATATCACGATCCCTTACCTCCATCGAAAAGGATTTGCCAGATCCTGTCTGGCCATACGCAAAGATGGATGCATTGCACCCATCCAGCGCAGACAGGATCAAGGGTCTGACTTCTGCGAATAACTGCAACCAAAGTATCCTAAGAGCAGACTACATCAATCAATCATATATTTTGAAACCAATCATTTTTACAGTTATACAGTTCCAAATCTCATATTCAAATGGGAATGGTCACAAGGATAGGTCCAGAAGGGATCGCTGATCCCACTAATAGGCACACTTACGTACGTATAAACAAAGATATGCAATGGCCGACAATTATTGCTTTTAAGTAAGACCGTGAATGGTTTAATACAATTACTTTGAGTATCTTAAGTAAATTATACGGTCCAACTCTTAACTAGAGAAGGAAGAGAAAAAAAGCGAAAATGAAGTAGACGAGTGGTTTAATACACAAACATTATAATACATCATCACACATTATGCTGATACCGACTAAATGAGAGCATAACTAAACTTCATGGTCAACTTAAGAGAAATTTGGTTACCTGCTTCTGTGTCGCTGTTTCTTTGAAGACGGCGTCAGTGTAGAACCGCCTGTCTCTGACGACGAGGCAGCAGTCGTCGATCTTGTCGACTTTGATCGTAGGCTCAGCTGTTGCAGAATCAACACTGATGCGCGGTCTGGTGCGGACAAGGACGCGCATTCGACCTCTATTATGATTAGGCCTATTCTAAGAAGCAGTCTTTCATGAAACTCATTTAAATGTAACTCGACAGTCGAGCTAGAGATCCAGATCAGATCACGAGTCTGCACAATCTGAAATGTCTAAATTAGAAGGTAATTACTAGTTTAAGCTGTTTACCTGGTCTTCTTGCACTCGCAATGACCGTGTTGGCTGCGTTTGTGTAGATGTTTCATTGAATATTGTGTCGCATGAAAACTTGTCCTGCAAGAGGTCCCTGCAGAAGACACGGTTTCTTAATGCCATATTTTCATTTCTGAAAACGGATAAGGTTCGGATATCAAGGCTTCTAATTGCTGCTTGACGTGCTTTGCTCTTTGGCTTAATTCCGATCATTGTTCCTGATTACTATAGATGAGGATTATCCCCCCCCCACCTATAGTGCTAAATGAAGTTGTCTGTTGAGAACCATTGTTACAATTCTGCAGCTGTTGTCTAAAAATGCTTTGAGCATTTCACTTGTGTCTTGAAGGAAGTAACATGATTGGATTTGAACCATAAGTTTGAATGTAGAAACCATATATTTTTTATGGTGAGACTTTGTTCATCCTAAAACGATTTATATATATATATATATGGCACTTGTGGATGTCTTCCAATCGTCTTTCACTAAAGTTTTCCAAAACTCGACTCATCTAGCTTCGTACTCCCCAGCAACTTCTTAAAATTGACTTCTTTTTTTCTGTGCGATCTATATTAAATTCACATTCTCAACAACTATGCCGTGATCTAGTTGTCGCTTTTGACAGATCACCGACATTCTCGACACAATCATCTAGTCATGTGATCAACCTTACAGGCTTACACTCTCCTCTATCTTTCACCTCCGTCATCTCAGGGCCATACTACATCGCTGGGAGTCAGGTGGTCAGATATCGCGATCCCTTACCTCCACCGTGAAGGTTTTGCCAGATCCTGTTTGGCCATACGAAATGATCGTGTCATTGTGTCCATCCAGCGCAGACAGGATCAAGGGTCTGACTTCTGCGAACAACTGCAGCCAAAGTGTCCTAAGAGCAGATTGTACATCAATCAATCCATGATATATTTTGAAACCAATCATTTTCACAACTATACAGTTGCAAATCACATATTCAAATGGGAATGGTCACAAGGATAGGCCCAGAAGGGATCGCTGATCCCGCTACTAGGGACACCTACGTACGTGAAAGCAAAGATACCCAATGGCCGACAAATATTGCTTTTAAGTAAGACGGTGAATGATTTAATACAATTACTTAGAGTATCATAAGTAAATTATACGGTGCAACTCCTAATTAAAGAAATTAAAAAAATAATCAGCGAAAATGAAGTAGGCGAGTGGTTTAATACTCAAACATTATGATACATCATCACACATTGTTGTTAATACCGACTAAATGAGAGCTTAACTAAACTTCAAAATTTCATGGTCAACTTGACAGAAATTTGGTTTCCTGCGTGGCTGATTCTCCGAACACAGCATCGTATAGGAAACGTTTATCTCCGACGACGACACATCTCTCGTCGATCTCGTCGACTTTAATCGAAGGCTGTTCAGCTGCACTCATGCGCGGTTTTATGCGCACCACGACGTGCATTCGACCTATAGAAAAAAAGATCAAAAGAGTGTTGAAAGAAGATTTTTATGCCCTGAAAATAAGCCGCTGGTAATTGTTACCGTGATGAGACTATTGTTAAAATCGAATCCCAAGAAAACACGCGACATAATTTAATTCTAGGCCCACTCTTCATCCTGTTCTTTCTGCATAGTTTTGCCATGGATGTTTTGCCACATCTTAAGCCAACTTCTAAATTGTATCTTGCCATTCAGTATCCTGTGCTGTTAGACCTTTAGTGTCGATTTGCCATCATATATATATATATATATATATATATATAAAATTTATATATGTATATATATATATATATATTAGGCATCTGCGACAAACAAAGATTCAGTCTAATTTAAAATTAGCAGGTAGGCCTAACTCCGTGGTGGCCAACCTTTTTTACATAGTGTGCCACAAAATATCAAGCATGGCGTCCGCGTTAAAAACCACATACATGTATACCAGACAAAAGGCATTGTGACCTCTGTACCAATTATAATCATACACTTACATAAAGTAACTATATGCATATTCGCTGGCATCACAGCATTGCTTCATTGCTAGCTAAAAAATTATGATTCTTTCTTAATCCGTCAAATACTGAGCCTCGTTATCATATTGCGCTCAAGGGCAATGTTATTCATTATTATTGTTTTTATTTTTGGATCAACAGAACCTTTTCAAAACTTGACATTTAAGACTTTATTCGTCATTAGAATAAGTTATTCTTGTCAGCCTTGACTCGTATAAATTTGGCCTTCACTTTCAATTAATCACTTTTTAATCCGCGTGACTGTGTTGGCTGCGTTTGTGTAGATGGTTTGGTGAATATTGCGTCCCATGAAAACACTGCAAGACGTCACTGCAAAGGACACGGTTTCTTAATGCCATATTTTCATTTCTGATAAACTCCGCCCATGGGTGAGGACTAAACTTAAAAACTTCATGGTCAACTTAAAATAAGTTTGGTTACCTGCTCCTGTGTAGTTGTTTCTCTGAATATGGGGTCACAGGTGAACCGCCGGTCCCTGACGACGAGGCAGCGGTTGTCAAGATCGTTCACTTTGATCAGAGGATCCTCACCGATGCGCTGTCGAATACGCACAAAGACGCGCATTCGACCTATAGAAAAAAATGAATCGAAAGTGTTGAAAGAAGATTTTTATGCCCTGAAAATAAACCGCTAGTAATTTTTACTGTGGTGAGACTATTATTAAAATGGAATCGAAAGAAAACATGCTGACATAATTTGATTCTAGGCCTACTCTTCATCCTATTCTTTCTGCATTGGTTTGCATAGAATACTTTTGCCACATCTTTAGCCAACTTCCAAATTGTATGTTTCCATTCAGTATCCTGTGCTGTTAGACCTTTAATGTCAACTTGACTTCAGATTCAACACGGATCCACAAAACAAACCAGCTGTCATTATTTAATTAGAAAAGTTTAATTACAATCAATTACAATTACAAGTTTAAACAAGTCAGCCGTTACCCAGACCGTCTGAAACAAAAAAACTCAAAGAAAAACAATGGCGACAAAATAGCAATGATTTCAGTTCCATGGATGCCCTGGCGTTAGAGTCATTCGGAGTTGGCGGCAGAGGGACGTCGAGCGTGAAGCTATTGGTTGTCTGCCATTAAGAACCGCTTTTCTCCGAGAATTGCCGTCAGATTCATTCATATATATATATATATATATATATATATATATATATATATATATATATATATATATATATATATATATACTAGACAATTGAAAATCACACAATTTAAGTCGAATTTCGAATTAGAAGGTATTCGTGATATTCGTGTAGCGCGTAGCGTACTCGATCCAACGGCGACACATTAAGTTAGGTGACACATTAGGTTAGGATCATGAATTCGTCCGTTGTTCATAAAAAATATTAGTACATCTACGGCAACTTGTAGAATGTAGATCCTACCTTGCAAAATTTACATAGACACTGCAGTCTTTGCCATCTTTGCACATTCTTTTGTTTCTTTTTCTACTGCAATCACATTATGCTCAAACAAATTATTAGTAGCAACGGAACCATTATGTAGCCTACATTGCTATTGCAGCAATCGGTCGCGAATAAAAATTCGCTCTAACCTTTGGCTTCAATCGGCTGATCGTTCAGCGCCTTCCTCTCCTTCTCCAGAAATTCATTCTACAACAATGCACAACGAATGACGCTCAACTTATAGAAACGTTAACACGACACATTGCGTCCATCCAGCGCAGACAGGATCAATCGTTTCATCTCCTGAAACACCTGCAACCATAGTGTCCAGATTGTACATCAAGATCGCTATACTGCATCAACTTATAGAAACGTTAACACGACACATTGCGTCCATCCAGCACAGACAGGATCAATCGTTTCATCTCCTGAAACACCTGCAAGCATAGTGTCCAGATTGTACATCAAGATCGCTATACTGCATCAACTTATAGAAACGTTAACACGACACATTGCGTCCATCCAGCACAGACAGGATCAATCGTTTCATCTCCTGAAACACCTGCAAGCATAGTGTCCAGATTGTACATCAAGATCGCTATACTGCATCAACTTATAGAAACGTTAACACGACACATTGCGGCATGTATCCTTGGCCATCGCAGTGAGGGTTTCATGTTGAAGAAGTTGCGGAATGATCGGATATGGCAGTCCGTGAACACCTTCTCCTCAAAGCTTTGCCAAATTTCTTTCTGCCATCCCTGTTGCATGTAGCTGCGGTTTCTTGCACGCCTCTGCTTCAAAAGTCAGCTTTCTTCTTACCAGGAAACCCACCCCACCTTTCCCTGTGGCTCTACGTTTGCTAACAGAATCGTAGCCAGTCATGTTTATACAGTTGATCATGTCTTCTTGTAGCCCAGTTTCAGTTGGTGTAAATACAGTAGGTTGGACACTTCAAGTATAACTAAGTTCAGATACTACCTTGCTTGACAAGCTGCTGTACATGTTCAGTTGCAGTTTTCTTTGCGCGTGTTGTGTGTGGTTTACCTCGTCCCACCAGTCCTTTCTTTGCACCACTCCCAGTCAGGACAAGACAAACGCAGCGCCTTTGGTCAGCTAAGTTTGATATTCATTGGAGTCTTGATCAATGACTCCCATTTCCAGTTTCATTGAGGATGTCCACTAATTTACTACTCTTACAGACTATTCCTAAGCAGTTGCATTTTCCCCAAAGGTGGCATTTTATAATAATTTAATTCTACATAATTATTCAATTCTACTAAATTTACAGGAAAGAGAGAGAGAGAGTATCAACTAACGTCAACTCCAGTAACTAATGCGACAGTTGCGACACGCTTCCTGAAATATTCCTATTCACCCGCCCTTAATCAATAAATACAAAACTCGACGAGGGCAGACACGATCAGGGATCAGAGTTTTTTTACTCTCTTTCAGAGCCAATAATAATATTCCACTTTTATGATGTCACATATTTTTGCTATCTTGCAGCGACCCAACCTTAGCAAAGCATCAATCTACCCAACACCAATTTTGTGTGTTGCCATCTAGCACTCGCATTCCCAAAGTCATCATCATGAAGCATGCCCTCCTGGGGCGTTGCTTGATACGGCAACAATTTAGAATTGTTGCTCATCATTTTCGTAGGCTAATTTTTCCTCGGTTGAGTCGCCACTCATTTCGGTTGCAGACCGACACTCCAACCCACTTCAAGCCGACGACGTTCGCTTCGTTACCGGCCATCTGGATCTTCAACAGACCGTTCTACCCATGTCTCGGTCTGTGCGTGTGTTTGTATGTTTCTACATCTGTATGTCTGTGTGTCGGTCTGTGCGCATGTCTGCCTGTTTTTCTCGGTGTACGGCTGTCTGAACAGGTGTCAATCACCCAGGTCTTTGCCCGTCTGTGAATAGTGAATGCAGTTTTTCACTCGCAATAATTGTTCATGTGCTTCATCGTGAAACTCCGATGCAGTGTCAGCACTGTAATCGGGAGTGACTCCGAGTAGCAAATCTTCAAGGGCGCCATAACACGTGCTCATACATACACTGAAGTTGTAATTACTCTCACATAATACAACACACTGGATTTTCTCATTTTCTTACTATGAACAAAAATCTACAGCTGACAATAATGTTGTAGTGCAATGAAACATTTCTGAAATCTGCATTTTAACATACAAGTACGGACATGTTAAAACCATAGCAACTTAACTACATGTATTCACCTAAGTCCAAAAGCTGTGGTCAAATGAATTACCCGGAGCACGTACACGAATTTTGCACCGAATAGCAATCATTCTGGATAATCCAGACCAAGACTTGATGCATCGTCAAATTGTAATCATTATTAAACTGGCGCATCTAGATGACCAAGGTTAGTAGGCTGTAGTCTTCGGAAGTCACATAAATTGCATGCTACATTACATTGTATTGACAGCTATCAAATTTCATTCTATGTGTCCATTCTGCCCAACAACATCAGTCAGGTTAAGTCTGATGCCAATTCTTGGCAGCCTCGGTAACCTGTTGTATTACATCGGCTACAAACCCCGTCCCCCCTAAAGGCCACTCAAGTAATCCCTGCACCAAAATGACAGTTTCATACCCCAAGAGAACACTCCCGCAAACAAGAACTTTCACAATAAAAATGTTACACTCAATCTAGATGCATATACAAAGAACCACCTATAAGCTGCAGGTACAACAATAAAGAATAACCAAAAACAAAACGACCTGTGGAAAAATGAAGAAAAAACGACCTGGGAATAAAACGTCCATAACCATGCAGAGAAAAAGATGTTATGTAAATGAACTGCCAGGAAAAGCATCCAAAACCAACGACATTAGGCTAAATTGAGATTTGAGACTAGGAAAAAAGTAAACGTCGGGAGAAAAAAAAGAAAAAACAGAAATCGGTCGGAAGATGTATGTCAAAAGAAAATCGAAAACGAGATAGAAAAATCAATTCCACTTTTCGCGAGGTCACAATAGCACAAATGTTTAGTGGAAACATTAAAAATGACCGTCATGTTTGCACATGTTGACTTGTGGGCTCTGAATTATGAATTATTAACGAGTTGAATTATTGGTGCAAGTTTTTTGTGTGCTAAAAATCACCTGCTTTGTTTGAAGAACCCTCACTGCAATGCGGGTTTGTTATCCCAAACCATCATTGCAAAGCTGCAGCATTAACGAAAACTTGTTAGAATTATTGTCAAAAACAAACTGCCCATTAATTATCGTGACTCCCATCAGCAGATTCCAACAAAGCTCCTTATCTACATAATTTTTTTTTATCCTTCAACAATTTTCAATGGCCGGTTCTGTAAAAGATTTGGCAATTTTTTATATATGAAACCTATTGAAATTGAGCATGAACATGACGACGTGATCCAATGTGAGACTCCAACCTGGGTGCAGAATGCACAGGTTCTATATAGTGTGACCAACAGTGGAAGACCTTAAAAGTATGTATGTAACTATACGCTAAAGAGAGGAAATGAATCGACATGTCTATGACAGCACGTCGGTATTCATCCTAGTTGCTTGACACCACATGACGAGTCTGCCTGTCATTAAATACCGGCAACTGACAAACCATCCAGAACTTCAGCCTGAATAACAGATGTCGGAGAATCTGCCATGTTGTTAAAACACTCCGATATTTGGAATTGCGCTATGATGTACACGACTATTTTGGATGTCGAGTTCAGATTCTTCTGTCTTATTGCCCACACTGTAAGGCCTTAAAATTTTCTTTCTGTTGCCAGATAATACTAACAGTTTGCCCCACGAGAAGGTGGGCACGGAGGACTTTGTGACTTTGTGACGATGTTCGCCAGTTGCTGATGGCACTTCTGGAAGTAAAATTGTAGCAGACCCTGCTTGGCTACATGGTCTGATCTTTGCTTCTTTCTAACTTCTTTTCTGGTACCCAGTATGTCGAGTTCAGATTCTTCCGTCTTCTTGTCCACACTTAAAGGCCTTTCGCTTCTGGTATTGAGCTTTGAAACACGACACTGACGCAGTTCCGTAATTCAATTCTTGTTTGTCCTCGACGACGAGGCAGCAGTCGTCGATCGGATCAACTTTCATCGCAAGCGGCTCAATGCCAATGTGGGGTCTGATACGTACCAAGACGTGCATCTTTCGTAGAAAAAAACTGAGGATGTACGAAGATGTTGTTAGATTAACTGGAAATCAGGAAAGCGCCAGAGACGAGTTTGTTTGATCTTTCTAAGTCATTACTATTGCTTAAGGCGGTCGAATGGATTGGTTATTGAAGAGGATCTTTCTAATTTGATATCTATCTAACAGTTGTTTTAGACAGTGTTGCTTAATTCTGCATATACAGCCTTAAAATCTACTAGTATGATGCAGTGGATAAAGTGCTAAAAGAAATATTCTGTCGCGTGTGACGACCCTCTTCCATGTTGCCCGAAAGGCGTCCGAGCGACGTATGGCGTGCGAGATGTTGATGGTGTTTCGTGTCGACATGACGAAGGCTTCTGGCAGATGCCACTCGGTTGTTGACCAAACGCCAGTGATGAAGTCGTCTCACTGGCGTTGATTGAATCTTGCAAGATGTTCACTATAAAAATTGTGGGGCATTTCGGTCCTGACAAAAACAAATGCCTACCCTAATACCAGTTGTCACCTTAAGGCATTAGCCTACCTCAAGTACCATAAATTGCTGCCAATACAATGTAATGTAGCATGCAATTTATGCGACTTCCGAAGACTACAGCCCACTGACCTTGGTCATCTAGATCTGCCATAGTAATGATTACTATTTGATGATGCATTAAGTCCTGGTCTAGATTATCCAGAATGATTTTGCTACTATATGGAATGGACTTCTTCATCAGTTCGCTCTGCCATCCTCTCTGGTAGTCTTTCGTCATCTTTCTCTCATCTCAAAAACTGCCTTTTCTGTAAGTGTTGAACGCACTGGGAGCGCTTCTCAGAGGCTCTTGTTGCGAGGAGCGATTTATAAATGGTCAAATTCAATACAATATAATAAAAAATTATACTTGTAGCAGTATGCGATCCGAAATTATATGTATTATTCGACAACACAAATCAAGAAAGGATATGTTGAACCAGAAGCGAATGAACATAACATAGACTTTATAATAGCTAGAGAATCCATCAACTCTCCTTTGAATGTTTTTCAAGAATTTACTTGTGAGTATCCCTCAACTCAGACTGTCGAGAATTTATTTATGGTTTTGACTGTCTATACCGGGGGCTCCGTCTCCAGTCTGGGATATCTACTTGTTGGGGCTTATTGTTATTCGGATGTGTGGCGCCATCATTAAATTCTATAGTCTCTTCATGTTGTATTGGAGGACATCCAGTAGGTGTTTTTGTTCATCGCCCTCGACATAAGCACGGATGTGTCGTTGGTTGCGCCACAGTATGCGTCCACTTGGCATTTTGGCAAACTGAACACCCCAAATTAAATCGTATCAAACCAAATCATTTTGTGCAACACAAATGATAGGCCTAGTTGGCGTACAAATCCCGCTTAGTAGGGGTCAGAGGCGCCTCGAGGCGTACGCACTTGTGCAAGTGCGTACAGCGTGGAAAGTCCGAGAAATTTAAAATATATATATGTAAAAGTGAAATATTATTGAGTTATGGAATTTTAATTAATAGCTTATCCTCTCAAACAATGCAGAATTTAAAGGAAACAAGACAAGTTTAATTATAAACAGCCTATGTCTCATCATCTGCTGTGTGATCTATATATCCTACAGACCTATTACGGTATGTAACGGACACTTCAAAATATAACCTACCTATATAACCTATGTTACTCGAAGCCAGAAACTGTGTTGCGTTCTAATCTTCATGTAAGAATGCGGTGGTTTACTTAAATCACTTTGTTTAATTATTAAAAAAGTAACTAAGTAATTATAATATCAAATTGAACAGTTTCTGTCGTGTCATTGTTTAGTTTAAGCACAACGTTGAATATCCAGCATTGCTAGTCCTAACCGGAAGTGACGTCAGTCCATAGATTACATATGGTATATAAAGTCACAACATTGACAATGTTCATTCCATGACACCTTCCCTCTTAAGTGGTAAAGTCTCTAAACCTAACAGGTGGTTTCACAGATCGTCCTGAACGAGTACTCGGTAAGCAACTCTTGACAGGTGGAGGCAAGATGACTGGAGTACACTGTGTCCCAATAAATCGGGACCCCTTTTTATAATGTGAATAAAACAGTCAATTCTTAATCGATTTTCAAAAGTTTAAAACTGTTTTTATCCTGAGATAATTATCTTACATTGATTCAAATATGAAGTTTCTGGCATGAATATTGACGTCACAATTACGTCATTTGCATCAGAGAATTCAAATGTTAAGTACCGAAAAAGTTGTGTTCGGTACTTAACATTTTCAGCCTCTCTGAATATTTTCCGCATTTCTAGTCCTCTTCTGCGTCGGTCTAAAATGCTGACCTTCAACAGGCGACATCGCAAATTGCCGTAATGGTACCCTGTAAATGATCACATGCAGAAAATTATGTCAAGTATCACATTCGGTTCAGCTGCGCGAGGTCTATACGACGGATATAGCTAAAAATAGCTTTTGAGTGACTTATGCCTAGGTTAAATTAACCTGCTTTTTAGATTAGATTATATTACAGTTTCAATAACAATCCCACTTACAATCCCATCACTGACATTTCTATTTCTCGTAGCCCTCCGTATTGCCTCTCAATTTATAGACGTTCACTTAAGCACAACAGCCTTGCAGTGGTTGACCGGTCATTCGAGATATTGACTTCCATAATCTGTAGCACCAGCTACTTCTGCTTGTCATGCATCTATTTTGCAGCCAATAGAAGACAATTATTGTTCTATTCGACCATATGTATTGTGTCAATTGGTCAGAGGCAACTCTTGATTGGGTTACTTGAATATAAGGCATTTACAACTATAAGAATTATTACGATCTATAGAGCTGTACAATTAACTAGCTTGCCACCGCTTGCATGGTTTAACAATGCCATTTACTAGTGGATGGCGATGTTTAGCTGCGTGCACCATTTTCATAATGGCGAGCTCATATTGCAAAATAATATGCTAACAGGTTTACATTTCAGAACATTTTGACCAAGCAAATACTCTACTTGTACAGAATAAGCAATCTTCCGCTTCATTTCAGCCAGTTCTTAGTATGTCACTCCACTTTCTTAAGTCTCGAATTTGCGCACCTTGTTATTTGTCTTGGTCACCGACCAACTCCACCCTGAACGTTGTCTAGCCCGCAGTGGGAAATCTCTTTACTAAGAATTTCTTTAAACCGGTGTCGTCCTCCACCAGCGAAGTGAAAGCAATCTCGCTGTAGGCTGCCAATTGCAACGATCAATAAGTCAAGTAGAAAGCTGTGCATTTTGAACGTGTACTCTCTTTAAAATAAACAATGTCAGGAACGTTTAAATTTTGTGATTAGGTAATACTGTTGTAACAAAGACGCGAATATTCCTTTATGTTGCACCACTAAAAATGTCGAAAGACTCTAAGATCTTATTGTTCTTGAATGACACAAAAGTCATACAACAACGATGAACAATGTGCGAAAATATGTCTGGCTTACCTTGTTGCTTTCCATTTGGGAAATTGTTTAGTCCTTGCGAGACCTAAGAAACGCTGTCCTCGCTTTCTAATCTACGCTGATTCAAACGAGTATGCGAATCCCGCTTGAAACGAAATGCCAACGGTGATTTGTCTACATACCAATGTCTTTTGATAGGTACGAGACACGCGTGTCGCGTGTAGGCAGAGGTCCAGAGGACCATTATAATGACGCAGATGATTGTCCATTTTTGAGCGAAGAACCAATTCTTGCCCACTACGTCCTGTCGAAAAACCCTCTAAATTTTTTTGAATTTCACATATAATATTGTGAAGTATGTACGAAAATATGTCTCTCTTAACTGTTCGGTGTCCATTTCGAGTAGTCCTTTACGTAAAACTCGACTCGGTATACAAAGAAATAGGTAAATGCTATTACCTACTCTTGCCGCGACACAGGAAGACAATGCCAAGAGCGAAGGGCCCATGCGTTTATATATCGATGTCTGTTAATATGTACAACACTGTTTGTCACGTGTAGGCAGAGGACTTCACCATTATAATGAGGCAGATGATTGTCCATTTTTGAGCGAAGAACCAATTCTTGCCCACTACATCCTATCGAAAACCCTCTTAATTTTATTGAATTACACATATAATGTTGTGAAGTATGTACGAAAATATGTCTCTCTTAACTGTTCGGTGTCCATTTCGAGTAGTCCTTTACGTAAAACTCGACTCGGTATACAAAGAAATAGGTAAATGCTATTACCTACTCTTGCCGCGACACAGGAAGACAATGCCAAGAGTGAAGGGCCTATGCGTTTATATATGCTAATATGAACAACACCGTTTGTCACGTGTAGGCAGAGGACTTCACCATTATAATGAGGCAGATGATTGTCCATTTTTGAGCGAAGAACCAATTCTTGCCCACTACAGCCTATCGAAAAACCCTCTTAATTTTTTTAAATTACACATATAATGTTGTGAAGTATGTACGAAAACTAGAGTAAGAAATTATACTTTCAATCTCCAATTGTCCATGCGAAATCAGTGCTTCCTATAATTTGGTACATTGCTTCTTATATTTTGTCCTATCTTGTGACTAGCTTTCTGCTTTTTGGCTCTATTCAGAAGCTGAATGGCATTTGCATTTCTGCCATAAGATAAGGTTCGGTTTCCACGGCTTCGGTTAGCTGCCCGACGTGCTTTGCTTGTTGGCTGAACCCCGATCATTGTTCCTGATTGCTTCAGACGAGGAATAGCTCCACCGACAGTGCTGAAGAAAGTTGACAGTTGCGAGGCATTGCTACAATTCTTGTTAAAAAATACTTGAGCTTTTGCTCATTTCCAACCAATCGGCATCTTCCACCATCATGGCTTTGCTTTGAAGTAACGCAGAAGTTTATATTACTGATTGGGAAAAGGTTTCCTTGCCGGTGTCATAATATTTCTGAGGAAAACTAGCACTACAGTCTTTCTGTGTAGGCAAGTCCATCTCCTTTGGAATTTGGTTCAAAGGGGCATGCATATTTATGTATGTACTAGCAATGTCAACGTCATTTCTAAATGAGATGTAAAATTCCTTTGCTGGACAAGCATCACCATGTGCAACTTTTGCTGCAAGGTAGTGGTCGTCGTCGCTCACCTTTGGTGCATTAAGTACATCTATATTAAAATGATATGAAACTGCACACAAGTGCTTGCAGAAGCTACCATCTCTTCCAATGTGACATTGGCAACTGCCAAGTTCTGCGTTAACTGTGTAAAATATTGTCTGAATGTTCTGACGGTACATGGTAAATACCTGTACAATTCGTCTCAATGATTGATTCTTTGGTGATATTCGAAATCTGTTCTACTGACACGGTTTCATAGTTCAATTCTTGTTTGTCCTCGACGACGAGGCAGCAGTCGTCGATCAGATCAACTTTCATCGCAAGTGGCTCTAAGCCAATTTGGGGTTTGATACGTACAAAGACGTGCATCTCTCATAGAAAAAAAAATGCAACGAGAGACGACATTCGAATTTTGTAACAAACGCAGAGAAGCTTATTTTTGCACGTATGCATCGGAGTTCCACAAAATGTAAAAGTTTCAACAGTGGAAGGATTGACAAAATATGATATCTGCATACATAATATACAGACGAATCCCTATTTCATAACGAGTTGTAATTAGCACACAACCACAACAAACAATTATCTCAAGAAATTTTGTCACATTTATGTCAGAACGGTCGTTCTTTCGACGTTCCTGCTCGTGCAACTGTCGTCGTTCTTTTTGAAGCCGGACCGATCTCGACGGATCGAACGCGTTGAGCAAAGGACAATGAAGCGATCGTCTCGCTCACGTGATCGTCGACTGGCGCCACCTGGACGATCATCAGCGTCTATATTAAAATGATGTGAAACCGCACACAAGTGCTTGCAGAAGCTACCATCTTTTCCAATGTGACATTGGCAACTGCCAAGTTCTGCGTTAACTGTAAATATTGTCTGAATGTTCTGACGGTACAGGGTAAATACCTGTACAATTCGTCTCAATGATTGATTCTTTGGTGATATACGAAATCTGTTCAATCATGCAGCGCAATTTAAAAACATGCAAGCGGTTTCGATTGTTCGCAAATTCCAACAGTCTATTGTGGTAGAAGGTTTCCATTGTAGTTAGTACAGCATGCATCAGTGAAATCGCATTGTATTGCTTGACACGATTATGCCCAATGTCTTTGAATATACGAATGGTAGCCTCTGCATAGTTATTCGTACTGTGACCACGTAAAGCCGGCATTTGGCGGAAACATTTGCACCATAGTGTTCGTCGTGTCCACCAATCATCAAAATACCTGCAACATTCTTGATTGCTGATCGCTTTCAGTGACTGACAGAGCTTCTCAAACGCTGTGACCGCATCATCATCTTCCGTAGCAGCATAAACAATTTCATGAAGTGCAGCCATAATCAAACATAAAAATTCAGAGCGGAGGTGCTTTGTAGCTGCTTTCAGCAGAATATAAATAACTTAAACAAGAACAGAATCGCATGCCAACTGTAGCGTTCATCGGAACTGTGTAGGCCTACATATAGATCAGCTTATGAATTGGATTTTAGAACGTAGACCCGAGAGGCCTTTTCTTGATGGTCAGGAGATAAAAACACTTAGGATGAACACCACACATCGCATCGATGTTTAGCCAACGCAACGATGGTTTCGTGTTTATGCGGTTGTTAAAGGATGCTATATGGCAATCAGAGATGACGTGTTGATCAAATCGCCGCCGGATTGGTAACTGCCAGAGCCTTCTATTCGGAGAGTTTGGCTTTCTCCAATAGGCGCAATGGTAAACGGATCCCTGCATTTTGATTGGTCGGCTGACATGGGCTCCATTTTAGTTCCACCGGTGTGATTGAGTAAGTACGTAACAACTAGCAACGATGCGTGCTTCTTAATTCACTTAGTATCAGATTTGTCACTTTTGTTGTAGTGGTACTCTGGACTAAAATTAATTACGCCATTTAATTCAGCTGCCACATGTGTAAGCTATGTAGGCCTATTATTTGTTCAACTGGACGAGTAGGCTATTCTCGATGAGAGCAGCCGCAACAGCTGCTCTGCCTCCTCTGCGGTAACGTGACTTGGACTGCAGCCTAAAAATCATTCTTTGGACAACCTATGATACAAAGCAACGCTTGTAAATAAGCTGGTGCTTTGCGCTTAGCGCCAGAATAGCGCGCCTTACGGGCCCAATTGGCATGATACTCCTTGGCTTAAAAGTGGGCGTATCAATTCTCGATGCTGGCTTAATTCTGGCAAATATAGATTTAGCATGGTCCTTCCATGCGAACCTAAAATGGCCAACTCACGCACGATCAGTGCTCGGTTCTTGCTGTTCAGCTTATTGGCCATATTCCAAAATATGACTCGGTTTCTGCTTAAATGCGTTTTGCCTCCCAGCATCGCAACGCATCTCCTACAGCACTTGTCTGGCAGTGTCTCAAGGGTTGTAATACGTCCTACATATCTGATCTTTGACTAAGCCCCACGTCGAGCGCTACTCCTTTTGGCAAGTGGGGGAGCTCCTGCATGGTCCCTTGGAATTGCTCTTCAGGCAGCCCTTTCACTTAGAACAAGCTCCTGCTAGCAAAGCGCATTACCTCGAATTAATTAGCCTGTATTCTACCAGTTGCTCAAGACCTTCTTAGCCATGGCTGGGTTTGGAGCGCCTCTGAGTATCTTTCTTGAAGGGATACTATATATATTTTTGGAATGAACTTCATTGAAAATTGAGCAGGGTCTAGGACATGCACGTTTTTCTATAGCATGTTTACATTTCGATTTACAACTGGTTTACGATTTGGCCAATGAAGTTAGCAACACCGTTAGATGTCAAAGCATCCTGGTTGTGAAGCAATGCATTAAAGTGAAAGCAACATCAATAATTTATACTATTTCCTCTTTACTTCCAGAAGTAAAAGAAATGAGAAAACAGTCAACAACAATTAGACATAGTTGTAACTCTGGCACAAATGAACAGCTATACTTAAAATGCTTAGGACAAAAGTGCACAAGGCAACCGCAACTTCACAAGAACACGAAGATTTGTTTACAAATGAAGCCTATAGCAACCATATAATTACTTTCCTATCGTGAGAAATATTTCCAAATGTGAACTGTGCATATGTCAAACCCACTAGTTGCCAACTAACTCATAATGTATAAGAATGCATGTAAAAAAATATCAGCGTGTTCATTTCCAGTATCTTTGCATTCTTTGTATCTTTGCAACCAAGTATACATGACAAGCTTGAACATCTTGAACATTGGTTACAAAAAAGGAGGCCCTTAAGGGATAAAATAATCCAACTATCTAGGGACACCAACTGATAATTGAATTGACGATGTGAGGTGGCCAAGGCGAATTCTTGCAAAAAAATTCGACACAGTAATTAACAAAACTGAAAGAAACACAATCAAGCAATTAATTTATACAACACAACGAAATAAAAAGAACAAAAACTTAATTACCGAACAGCTGTTACTTCTTGTTACTCTTGTAAACAAAAACACTGGAGGATTTGTTTGGAGTTGGGATTGACTTAACGGCCAACAGATGCTTGCAATCCGTATGAGTGCCGCACGACGCTTTGATTTTGAGCCAGATTAAGGAATTGTTGTTGTTCACAAATGGATGCAACTCCTTTAGCCGCCAGCCTTTCTGCAGGTTCTCTTTATTTCGGATCCGCTTCTGTGTTGGTTTAAAAAGCTGACCTACTTCAGGCGACATAGAGAATCGACGTAGTGGAACCCTGCAAATGATCACATGCAGAAAATAATGTCAAGTATCACATTCGGTTCAGCTGCGCGAGGTCTATACGACGGATATAGCTAAAAATAGCTTTTGAGTGACTTATGCCTAGGTTAAATGAACTTACTGGTGTGTACAAATGTAATATACTTTGGAAGATGATTCCATATCATAAGGCCAGAACATTTAAATGAGAATAATTTCCACCTAGTATGTGAAACTGCAGTTTGGTAGACCTAGTGTAACAAAGTTTCAGTAAAATGGTCATGTTCCATGACAAAAAACCCATCAATGTCCTATATGTAACAATCTGTTGCGACAGCCAAACATGAACAAATCGATCTGAAACTTATTTATATCTGGTAAATGAAGTATGCTATAGTTGTTTCACACGTACAGACCAGTGCAACATGGAAATAGTTGGAATAATGTGCTCTTTCCAGCTGAGATGCAGGTAGTAATACATGCCTAAGAATTTCGGTGCACAAATCACATGAATATCTCCTAGAGTAAGAAATTATGCTTTCAATCTCCAATTGTCCATGCGAAATCAGTGCTTCCTATAATTTGGTACATTGCTTCTTATATTTTGGCCTATCTTGTGACTAACTTTCTGCTTTTTGGCTCTCTTCAGAAGCTGAATGGCATTTGCATAAATTCTGCCATAACATAAGGTTCGGTTTCCACGGCTTCTGTTAGCTGCCCGACGTGCTTTGCTTGTTGGCTGAACCCTGATCATTGTTCCTGTTCGATTCAGACGAGGAATAGCTCCGCCGACAGTGCTAAGGATAGTTGATAGCTGGGAGGCATTGCTACAATTCTGCAGACGTTGTTGAAAAATACTTAAGCTTTTGCTTATTTCCAACCAATCCGCATCTTCCACCGTCATGGCTTTGCTTTGAAGTAACGCAGAAGTTTCTCTTACTAATTGAAAAAAGGTTTCCTTGTCCGTGTTATGATCTTTCTGGGAAAAACTAGCACTACAGCCTTTCTGTGTAGGCAAGTCCATCTCATTTGGAATTTGGTTCAAAGGGGCATGCTTATTTCTGTCTGTACTAGCAATGTCAACGTACCGGTAATTTCTAAATGAGATGTAAAATTCGTTTGCTGGACAAGCATCACCATGTGCAACTTTTGCTGCAAGGTAGCGGTCATCGTCGCTCACCTTTGGTGCATTAGGTACATCTATATTAAAATGATATGAAACTGCACACAAGTGCTTGCAGAAGCTACCATCTCTTCCAATGTGACGTTGGCAACTGCCAAGTTCTGCGTTAACTGTGTAAATATTGTCTGAATGTTCTGACGGTACATGGTAAATACCTGTACAATTCGTCTCAATGATTGAATCTTTGGTGATATACGAAATCTGTTCCGAGAAGCCCGGTTAGGCATCGGCCTTTTCTTGATGATCAGGAGATAAAAACACTTAGGATGAACACCACACACCGCATCGATGTTTAGCCAACGCAACAATGGTTTCGTGTTTGTGCGGTTTTTAAAGGATTTGATACGGCAATCAGAGATGACGTGTTGATCAAATAGCCGCCGGATTGGTAACTGCCAGAGCCTTCTATTCGGAGAGTTTGGCTTTCTCCAATAGGCGCAATGGTAAACGGATCCTTGCATTTTGATTGGTCGGCTAAAATGGGCTCCATTTTAGTTCCACCGGTGTGATTGAGTAAGTACGTAACAACTAGCAATGATGCGTGCTTCCTAATTCACTTAGTATCAGATTTGTCACTTTTGTTGTATTGGTACTCTGGACTAAAATTAATTACGCCTATCCGAAGGAAATTTAATTCAGCTGCCACATGTGTAAGCTATGTAGGCCTATTATTTGTTAAACTGGACAGTAGGCTATTCTCGATGAGAGCAGCCGCAACGCATTGTAAATCATTCTTTGGACAACCTATGATACAAAGTAACGCTTGTAAATAAGCTGGTGCTTTGCGCTTAGCGCCAGAATAGCGCACCTTCCGGGCCCAATTGGTATGATACTCTTTGGCTTAAAAGTGGGCGTATCAATTCTCGATGCTGGCTTAATTCTGGCAAATATAGATTTAGCATGGTCCTTCCACGGGAACCTAAAATGGCCAACTCACGATCACTGCTCGGTTCTTGCTGTTCAGCTTATTGGCCATATTCCAAAATATGACTCGGTTTCTGCTTAAATGCGTTTTGCCTCCCAGCATCGCAACGCATCTTCTACAGCACTTGTCTGGCAGTGTCTCACGGGTTGTAATACGTCCTACCTATCTGATCTTCGACTAAGCCTCGTGTCGAGCGCTACTCCTTTTGGCAAGTGGCGGAGCTCCTGCATGGTCCCTTGGAATTGCTCTTCAGGCAGCCCTTTCACTTAGAACAAGCTCCCGCTAGCAAAGTGCATTACCTCTAAATAATTTGCCTGTATTCTACCAGTTGCTCAAGACCTTCTTAGCCATGGCTGGGTTTGGAGCGCCTCTGAGTATCTTTCTTGAAGGGATGATATATATATTTTTGAAATGAACTTCATTGAAAATTGAGCAGGGTCTAGGACATACAATTTTCGGTTGCTACTGTTGCTATAGAAAAACGTGCATGTTTACATTTCGATTTACAACTGTGGTTTACGATTTGGCCAATAAAGTTAACAACACCGTTAGATGTCAAAGCACCCTGGTTGTGAAGCAATGCATTAAAGTGAAAGCAACATCAATAATTTATACTATTTCCTCTTTACTTCCAGAAGTAAAAGAAATGAGAAAACAGTCAACAACAATTAGACATAGTTGTAACTCTGGCACAAATGAACAGCTATACTTAAAATGCTTAGGACAAAAGTGCACAAGGCAACCGCAACTTCACAAGAACACGAAGATTTGTTTACAAATGAAGCCTATAGCAACCATATAATTACTTTCCTATCGTGAGAAATATTTCCAAATGTGAACTGTGCATATGTCAAACCCACTAGTTGCCAACTAACTCATAATGTATAAGAATGCATGTAAAAAAATATCAGCGTGTTCATTTCCAGTATCTTTGCATTCTTTGTATCTTTGCAACCAAGTATACATGACAAGCTTGAACATCTTGAACATTGGTTACAAAAAAGGAGGCCCTTAAGGGATAAAATAATCCAACTATCTAGGGACACCAACTGATAATTGAATTGACGATGTGAGGTGGCCAAGGCGAATTCTTGCAAAAAAATTCGACACAGTAGGCTAATTAACAAAACTGAAAGAAACACAATCAAGCAATTAATTTATACAACACAACAAAATAAAAAGAACAAAAACTTAACTACCGAACAGCTGTTACTTCTTGTTACTCTTGTAAACAAAAACACTGGAGGATTTGTTTGGAGTTGGGATTGACTTAACGGCCAACAGATGCTTGCAATCCGTATGAGTGCCGCACGACGCTTTGATTTTGAGCCAGATTAAGGAATTGTTGTTGTTCACAAATGGATGCAACTCCTTTAGCCGCCAGCCTTTCTGCAGGTTCTCTTTATTTCGGATCCGCTTCTGTGTTGGTTTAAAAAGCTGACCTACTTCAGGCGACATAGAGAATCGACGTAGTGGAACCCTGCAAATGATCACATGCAGAAAATAATGTCAAGTATCACATTCGGTTCAGCTGCGCGAAGTCTATACGACGGATATAGCTAAAAATAGCTTTTGAGTGACTTATGCCTAGGTTAAATGAGCTTACTGGTGTGTACAAATGTAATATACTTTGGAAGATGATTCCATATCATAAGGCCAGAACATTTAAATGAGAATAATTTCCACTACATCCTGTCGAAAACCGTCTTAGGCCTAAATTTATTGAATTACACATAGAATGTTATGAAGTATGTGCGCAAATATGTCTCTCTTACTCGTTCATTTTCCATTTCGAATGGTTCCAGCAACTACGAATAAATCGACTTCGACTTCAAAATAAATCCGTATGATATAAGGCTTACTCCTACCGCTCAGCACGAAGTGCCAAGAGTGAAGGGTCATGTGTCTACATATCGAGGTAAATAACTCGTATAGGTATGATGGAGCTTGAGCCAGAACTTAGTGCCAAGAATTAGTCAGAAACCTTCAAATGTAGGTTCCGTTCTTCGCTCAAAAGTTGGAGGGATAGATAATTGTCCTCCTGGAGCAAACTCCATCCAATGGTTGACAAAACTAA
Source organism: Lumbricus rubellus (assembly GCA_945859605.1). Classification (NCBI taxonomy): domain Eukaryota; kingdom Metazoa; phylum Annelida; class Clitellata; order Crassiclitellata; family Lumbricidae; genus Lumbricus; species Lumbricus rubellus. The sequence continues at coordinate 5,116,002 of OX243822.1, forward strand.
TGACTTTTTGTCACTTTTGTTAATAGTCCTCTTTAAGAAGTGCTACATAAATTCTTGAATGAATGAATAAATCATACATATGTAACACATTTTTTCTAACAAAACGTAACCTTCATATATAATGCAATTTCCATTATTTACCAGCTTTAATGGTCTCCAATGGAGATACAACTTTTATCAAAATCAGCTAATTTGTAATGGGCATAAGTAAAAACACATCTTTAGACTTTTTTGAGACTGTGACTGTTCCATTTTAGTAGCGTACACTGGTAGAATACTGTATGTGAATGACACTAATGTCCAACAATGATAATTATAAAGTACCTAGTAAGGCAGTCCGATCGGAATTTACATAAACATAGTTTCATCTTAGTAGCAGTATTACCAGTTTATTGACAGAGCATCAACCGAAGAATTTATAATGCGCAATATCACATTGCACTGTGTTCACTGATCTCTCCTCTGATGAAACTTTGTTCATTGGCAAAGGCGATTACCAGTTTGATATTTATCATTTAATGAAAGAACAAACCGGATGAGAAGGAATTTGTGTACTTTTAGCACAGTTGCGGTGAGTTGCCTAAATAAATTGCCATATTAACCCATGTGAATATTTTGTGAAGTGTAATTCAGGAACACAAGGTTTTTCAACATTAAGTGTTTATTCCGTTTTTTTAGACAGAGCAATGCAATTGGGGACCGTCCATAAATGACGTCACGTAACTCTAGGGAAGAGGGTCACACATCTGTAACGATTTGTGACGGTCCATTGCAAGATATCATAATTATGACTTTTGTATTAATGCGTGACGAGGGTGTCGAAGGGGATAGCCCTAAATTGCCTGATGTCATTTATGGCTGGCCCCTTGCTTGTAGCTCATACATTGTCGGAATGGCCAAGCAAATATTATTACCCTGTGCCATAAAATCCGGCTCACAATATTCCTACTTTAAGCCTAATTACTACTTCAGTTAAGAAAATAATCAAATTTCAACAGTTTTAATGCAATGCTCAAAAGTACGGAATACATGAATAACTAGTGGTGCCGGATGACTGATGCCACCCTCTCTGCATGTGGCTTTTGTTTCGGATCCTCTTCGGCTTCAGAAGGCGGCTATCTGCAGCCAAGAGAGAAAGTGCTACACTGAATGCATCATCATTAGATTTCCTTGAAGGGATGCTTTTTCGGTTGCTTCTCAAGAGACTGAAAATGTTGTGACAACTTTTCCACCCACTTGATCAGTTAGATTTCAAGATTGGGACACTATGATAACTGCCGATGCGTAATGGCTACAACTAATATTGTTATATGTGGCTGTAAGTAATCGGAAAATGAAGTATTAAGAGGATATGAAAGTACTGCCTGGTCAATTGTAGAAATTGCAAAATGTGAACTGGTTTTCATCGAATATTGATTTTTCTGTTCACTGACAAGTTTCATGTCCTATTCCGTGCCGGTTTGGTAATCTATATAGATGTGGCAAGAGGGAAAGGGAAGAATTCCGAATATTCCACGTGTCTTTTTCTGTACGATTTCAGCACGCAAACGCCTGGATTCCTGGAAGAGGTGTCGTTGGTGACCTTGTTGTTTAACCCAGGCTTCTCGAACTTCCTCTTTTTCTCGCACGGCTATACAGTCTTTCGCAGCTCACGTTTGTTCTGAATATTTTGGCACTGTTCACGCCTCTTGAATGTTGTTACTGGACCTCGTGATAGCTTTACGGATAAAGAGAGTTTGACGGCAAGCAAACCAACTGATTACTAGTTGAAGCACACTTCAATCAACACTGACCGTACCTATCAGATTGCACTACTACTAACTGTCTACACAGGTTTAGAGGACTGAATATAGCTTGAAGTTCCACTGATTTGATGGCTTCGTACCCAAGACATGGTAAAGGATATTCTGTCAAAGAATGAACCTACAAAGACAACATAAAAGTGTTTTTCACATGACGGGAATTAGCTAGCAGTATTTCAAGTCAAAGGCCTGTGTTTTTGCAGTGTAGATTTTTTTATTGCGAAGTTTGCCAAATAACGCATTACAACTGATAAAACATGGCCACTTGGTGCAAAAGTTTTTGCAGCTCCTATTAGCTTTGAAGCATGAGCACCGTTTTGTGGAACAATTCGTTTTCTCGCACTGACAGGATTCGTTGATCAGCTGGACAACAGATACAACATAATCGTTGTCAAACTATGCAATGCGATGCCAAGCAGCAGCAATACATCACAAGACAAAACAATGCAACGCCATACAAAAAAAAACAGAACGAAATTAAAAAAGCAATCCAAAACAATACACTACAACAGCAAGAGAAAAAAGTTCAATTCTACAAACAAAGACCATTTAACATAAACAAAACAATAGACTACAACAAACAAAATAAAACAACATCACAAACAAAAAATTTCACTACAGTCTACCACAAACAAAACATTTATAACCAAGCTATACCAAAAACAAATGAAGTAATAGTAATAATACACTAGCACAAACAAAACAATACAAAAGTTGTACACAATAACATAAACAAAACACGACAAAACAGTTCACTATAAGAAAACAATACACTATGAAAACAAAACTACTAGTTTATGGAAGATGTGTGTTGCCATTTGTGATTATGAATACACTGTACAACACATTGTGGGGTGCGGTGGTGTAGGGGTGGCGTTGTTGCCTTGGAGCCGAAAGGTTCGAATCCACCTCGCCGCGTAAGGACCTTGTTCAAGTCTTTCACTCACAATTGTTCAGCGCTTTGGCCTGAAACTCCGATGCATCCGGGAGCGTCATATTATGTAGCCTAGTCTACTAGGTTGTGTTGTGCACTGCGGTATAGCAACCTGATCTCACTGAAAGGTTTGGCTCCCACCTACGATCTGACTTCCTCATTCTTGATTGGAGATAACAGTCTTTCGCCTTACACTGGAGTAGTGGAGTATCTATGACCTTTCCATTAATTGTCCTCGACCGCACGCTATCCTCTTTCCGAACACACTGTCAATCTTGTGTGCATCATATTCTTGTATGAGGCTGCTTAGAGCAATACGGCTTTCAGTTTACTCCTATCTTTACGTCGAGAATCCGTAACGTCATTTGTTCCCCAATTGATACTGCAACACTTTCTTAGTGTGGGTGTTTGTTCCCGAGCCGCATCCATTGCCGAGTGGTTTTACAAAGTGTACTCTATTTGCTGGTCATGATTCTGTCGTAAAAGCTGTTAGAAAGACTAAACTTCAAGACTTCAGTATAAAATAACTTTAGTTTCTTGCGTTTGTGTAGATGTTTCAGTGAATATTGCCTCGCCTGGAAACCTGCCATGCAAGAGGTCCCTGCAAAGGACACGGGTTTCTTACTGCCAGATTTTCATTTCTGAAAAAGGATAAGGTTCGGCTATCAAGACTTCCCTTTGCTGCCCGACATAACCCCCCCCCCCTCCACCTACAGTGCAACAGGAAGATGTCTGTTGTGAAGCATTGCTACAGTTCGGCAGCTGTTGTCTAAAAATGTTTTGAGCAGTGCACTAACTGCAATGTTGCATGTAGAAACCATATATTTTTATGCTGAGACTTGCGTCCATACTAAAACGAGTTTCGGTCCATTTGGATTGGAAGACTATGTGTAGTTATTTACTCCTATTTATTATTCTTCTTTCCTGCAAAAATATGTGTCTCCCATTAATTCTTCGTTGCTGTCTATTGGTGGTAGACCTAGACCTACTACTATATCCCAGGTCAGCCCATCTAAATTATTTTTGATGCATTATCAAACGTTTAAAATTAATAATCCTATGGACTTTAGTTTACTCGTACCTACCATCATGCAATCTCATATGGGTGCTTGTTTTTTTATATTCTGACGTGTAATTGCAGCAAGAATAATCCGTTTTAGAAACTTGTAACGATCAATGCTTCAATAATGATATATTCTTAAATGATATTCTTGTTACTCTATTGTTATTGTACATTTATATAGCATTCCTTCAAGGAAACCAAATAAATGATGGTGCTTTTCCAGTCTAGCCAATGCCTAACATGACGGTATATCCGTAGCATCGACATCTCGCAGTTTAAACGTATGTGATTCTTGACATTATTTCCTGTCATCAATTGCAGGAATCCACTTCTACGTTTTTCCATTTCGGCTGAAGAAGCAAAATAAATTTGTTGAGTAGGCCTTGTCCTTTTATATAACTCTCGGTTCCTTTCATAACTTCCGAAACATTCTGCACGGTCGGATGCGACATTTGATGCTTCGCTCCAGTCGATACCCATCTCCATCAGTTCCTCCTTGAATGTGCTTCTCCAGATCTTTTTGGGGCGTCCTCTGCTTTTTTATATAGCAGCGAAACGAATGTTGAAAGGAAATGCTAAGTGTCGTGATCTCTGCGGAAGTCGTGTGAAAAGATGATTAAGAACAATCACCACTTGGCTTCAATTTCTGGACATCGTTCGTCCTCGTCTTCTTCTTCTTCTGAGCTCGATGCTGGCGCTGGTCTATCTTTTGAACTTCTGTAGATTAATTAATATGGACTCCTCGGCTGATGCTCGAAGGAACCATAATATCTTTCCAATTTAATCCAGTCTAGCCCCTCAGGTTTGCATCTTGAAAATAATTTGATCACGTAAACCTGTGTGCAATTAGCCTAAAAATCGCTCATAAGCATTGCAATACCTTGAATAATGGCATAGTAGGTCGACAATGATAACACAGTAGAACGTATTGGAGAATTAGGCTCAATTGGAAGGACACACCACCAAGATATCATTTGATGAGCATCCATTTATATAACGGCGAAATGCCAAGCGTCGGGGATTCTGCGAAAGTATAATTCACATGTATGACTAAGAGACCACCTCCTATGCTCGTCTTCAACCCTGAAGCCACTCAGTCCAGCTAGTGGCTCCAGATCATCTTTGAAAAGACAGGTATTTTGTTAAGATGACACCTTAAAATGCTGCCATTGCAATGTGGAAATTCAAAAAATTTCTGATGAGGCTCTGAAAAAGTACAGGTATTTTGTTAAGATGACACCTTAACCCTAACCCAAGCTTGTTCTTCATCTGCACTCAGCTGAGTCGGTCGGTCGTCAACGGAAGACAGACAATGACGCCCTGCTGCGTTCTCCGGGACGACTTTAGCGTCTCTTTTGGCGTCGACCTCGCCATCGTCTTGGCCGCCCGATGTCGGAGTTCCTGTAGTCCGTTGCGACGAGAGTGGATGTGGAATAACTTTCTCCACAATAGCCTCGAACCAGGTTTCTTCAGTCTCGAATTTGCACACCTTGTTATTTGTCTTGGTCAACGACCAATTCCACCCTGAACATAGTCTAGCCCGCGGTGGGAAATGCTCTTTACTAAGAATTTCTTTAGACTGGTCTCGTCCTCCACCAGCGAAGTGAAAGCAATCTCGCTGTAGGCTGCCAACTGCAACGATCATTAAGTCAAGTAGAAAGCTGTGCATTTTGAACGTGTACGCTCTTTAAAATAAACAATGTCGGGAACGTTTAAATTTCGTGGTTGGGAATACTGTTGTAACAAAGACACGCGAATATTCCTTATGTTGCGCCACTGAAAATTTCGAAAGACAAGAAGTATGTACGAAAATATGCCTCTCTTACCTGTTCGATGTCTAATATCTTATTGTTCTTGAATGACGCATACAACAACGATGATTTATGTGCGAAAATATGTCTGGCTTACCTTGTTGTTTTCCATTTGGGAAATTGTTTAGTCCTCGCGAAACCTAAGAAACGCTGTCCTCGCTTTCTAATCAGCGCTGATTCAAACGAGTATGCGACTCCAGCTCGAAACGAAATGCCAGCGGTGATGTGTCTACATGCCCATGTCTTTTGATAGGTACGAGACGCGCGTGTCACGTGTAGGCAGAGATAATGGCGCAGAGGATTGTCGACTTTTGTTTTCCAGTTCGAATAGTGGTTCCAGCAACTACGAATATTTCGAATTTGACTTCAAAAATAGATCCGTATGATATTAGGCCTATAGGCTACTACTCTTGCCGCTCACACAAAATGCCAAGAGGGAAGGGTATGTGTCTACATATCGATGTCTATTAATAGGTACAAAACATACGTGTCATGTATAGGCAAAGGACTTCCCCAGATAATGACGCAGAAGATTGTGGACTTTCTGAGTGAAGAATGGAATCCACTTTTGAAGGTTTCTGACCAATTCTTATATTATATGCAAATTATTAAGTCGAATTAAATAGAATGACCTCTATTATGATTAGGCCTATGCTATGGAGCAGTCTTTCATGAAACTCACAAAAAAGGACCATTATGTCCATTTAAATTGTAACTCAACAGTCCAGCTGGAGATCCCAATGAGATCACGAGTCTGCACAATCTGAAATGTCTAAATTAGAAAGGTATTGATTAGTTTTAGCTGTTTACCTTGTCTTCTTGCATCCGCGTGATCGTGTTGGCTGCGTTTGTGTAGATGTTTTGGTGAATATTGCGTCCCATAAAAACCTGTTCTGCAAGAGGTCCCTGCAAAGGACACGGTTTCCTAATGCCATATTTTCATTTCTGATAAACTCCGCCCATGGGTGAGGACTAAACTTGAAAACTTCATGGTCAACTTAAAAGAAATTTGGTTACCTCCTCCCGTGTTGCAGTTACCTTAAACACAGCTTCGCAATTGCAAAGTTATGGCTACTTCATCTAAGATGACTTAATGAATGGAGTAACTTATAGTGTCATTGTAGATTTCGAGGGCAGATATCAGTACTTTTTTGTCGCCGCCTCTTCTTTCCAGTTCCTCGAAGATGAGAATTGACAAACGACCAGTTGTACCTGGCGCTTCACCGTTTCCCTGATAATAGAGTACCTTATTGTGTCGTTGTAAACTTCTTGGGCAGAAACCTGTACGTTTGTCTCTCCGCCTCTTCTTCCAATTTCATCGAAGATGAGAGTAGAGGATCGAGCAGTTATTCCTGGTTCCTCGGCTGTCCCCTGATAATATTTTATGACGCAATAATGTGTGTACATCATATTGCGCACTGGCTGATCTAATCAATACACTTTAATATAAAAATCTGTTTGGAAGATGGTAGAAAACTCGCCTTTAAAGTGGACACTCGATCTTACAATACACGCAGCAACAAATGGTCATCTATGCAAATTAATAACCGAATCTAATCGATTGACTACTATACTGCCCTGAATAGCCAGAACCCAGCAACTCGACCACCAAGCTCTTTAATTCGGCTGGACGCTGTTTCTTCCGCAATGAGCAGTGTGGGTGTCTGTTCCCGAGTCGCTTCCATTGCTGAGTGGTTTCACATAGTGTGCTCTATTTAATGGTCTCTGTTCTATCGTAAAAACTTTTAGAATAATACTAAGGACTAAACTTCAAGACTTCAGGGTAAAATAACTTTAGTTACCTGCGTGTGCGTGTATGTTTCAGTGAATATTGGGTCCATGAAATGTCTTGCAAGAGGTCCCTGCAAAGCACACGGTTTCTTAATGCCATATTTTCATTTCTGAAAACGGAAAAGGTTCGGCTGTCTAGGCTTCTTTTGCTGCCCGACGTGCTTTGCTATTTGGCTGACCTCCAATCATTGTTCCTGATTACTATAGATGAGATATACCCCTAATTTACAGTGCTAAATGAAGTTGTCTGTTGAGAAGCAATGCTACAATTCTGCAGCTGTTGTCTAAAAATGCTTTGAGCATTTCACTTGTGTCTTGAAGGAAGTACCATGATTGGATTTTAACCTTAAGTTTGCATGTAGAAACCATATATTTTTTATGCTGAGACTTAACTGTGTCCATCCTAAAACGATTTATCGTCTTTCCCAAAACTCAACTCGTCTAGCTTTGTACTCCCCAGCAACTTCTTAAAATTGACTTTTTTTCTCTGAGCGATCCACATTAAATTCACGTTCTCAACAACTGCGCCGTGACCTTGTCAGGACATTGTCGACAGATCATCTAGTCGTGTGATCAACCTTACACGCTCCTCTATCTTTCACCTCCGTCATCTCAGGGCCATACTACATCACTGGGAGTCAGGTGGTCAGATATCACATCCCTTACCTCCATTGTGAAGGATTTTCCAGATCCTGTCTGGCCATACGCAATGATCAAAAAGTTACGTCCATCCAGCGCAGACAGGATCAAGGGTCTGACTTATGCGAACAACTGCAACCAAAGTATCCGTCAACAACTCATTTTCGCTCCGCGTTGCATCGACACTGTTTCGAAGTTCATACATTTCTTTAGCAGCCACATCAGCCTGGTTTCTCCATTTGTCATTTTCTTTTGCTGTTGTGTCTTTCCTGCTTTGACTTCATGTGTCCATTTTCTGCAGCCGAAATTGTACAGCAGAGAAGTGGGTTCCTGCAAATTATCACAGGAATGGTAAAAGGATCACATTCGTTTCAGCTGCTCGAAGTAGCACCCACGATTAAATTTCTTTAAAGATGCGCTATATAAATGTACAGCATAATAAAGTAGTTCCCCCCAAACTCACGCCGATGTCCAAAGTGTCTTTAACTTCCCCACTTTTGAAGTTCGTTGAAAATTGTTCTCAAACTCCGCCATTGCTAGATGTCTTTGCTTCAGAGTGATAAAAACCAGCCTTATTGTTGCATGTGTCTGATTGTGGACCGTCCATTTGGAAGACCATCACTGTCATTAAATTTTCTCCACACTGCCTCACAGTTTATAGACATTATAATGTCTAAACACAACACTAAAAGCTTCGAAGATGAGGCTTGCGTGTCATTTCCTCCCTGATAAGATTCATAATCACATGTCGCCAGTTACATAGCACCTCTCTAAGCATGAACTTTACAGAAATGCTGCCAGCGTGAACCCCAAGAGAAACGGTAGCATTTGATATGAAGGAAAGATGTCAAGTCTTCCAGTGAGGATGGTAGAGCGGTCTGATTCCATGGAGACCGACCAACCCAGCTACGTTCATATAGCATGACGTCACTCGCAGCTCAACCTAACTGACAATGTCAGATGTGTGATATAACATTTCCAGCTGTTTCGTGATAATGCAGCCCCGGGGGTTGTGCAATTAAAAAATTCCTTAAACGAACTCTGCAAAAATAGTTTTTATAACAACCCAAAAAGCACCAAAAAGCGCTGACGGCGCACCCCTCCCCCCATTTGACCCATATTTCCTCATTATTGCCTGATGGTCGCTTTGATCACTGACAATTCGAACCGTTCGCTTCATGTGTGTGCAAGTTGCGCGTACACAAATAAACTCCTGGAGGCGTCACTATAATTATACCACGAATTTATATAATCAAGATGGCAGAGGCATGATTAGGTAGGGAAAGAATAGACATTATAGGCTAGTACATAACATTTATAGGGTAGAAATAACATACGGATATCCGACAGTTTAAAGTCTTAACTAAAGTAAGTAAGTAAGTATGTATGTATGTGCTTTGATGAACCGCCTGCAAGCGCACTGCGGGAACAGAACATAGCGTGTACATTCATACAAAAATGGAAACATGCAATTTTCTTTAATAATCACAGTAAGGCTTAACTATATAGAGCTTAACTAATAAACTTTTGGCCTATTAGGCCTAATCGTCTGGAGTTCAACCGCCATGAGCGTTGACTGCATGGCAGATACTACATCTCTATCGCCAGGCACCACCTCGGACATTGTTCCGAGTGGCGCTGCAATGTCCTCGATTATACGGCGTTGACCGTCTGCTCGGCGTCCGAGTCGCATAAGGGGTCCGGAGTTGGCCTGGATCTGATGGCTGCTCGCTTAAGCGTTGAGCGAACGCCAGAGAGGATGACGTCTCGCTGGCATTTTCTGATTCTGCGGATACATTGACGACGAAAGTCGTCGAAGTTGTCGGCCCTGTCAAAAAATGAAACAACAAAAAACCCAAATAAGCTAATAAATCATTCATATTCTTATGTCGAAAGAGAGCCATGGGTGGGAAATGCACCCCACTTGCACTCATTGCGCAAATGATTGTCGTAGTCATTCCTTTCTCTGCGCTGACAACTTGTTTCAATCCACGCTTCGCAATAATTTTCCCAGGTTTTTGCACCGTTGTTATGCCAGACTCGTCCACATTGAATATTTGATGTGCACTATAATATTTTTTCTCAAACTCCTCTCTGAGCAACTCATAAATTTGTTTACTTGCACACGTTGAAACCATAATATTTTGATGTATTTTAAAGAAGTACAACTGTACAAGAAAATGTAATGTTAGAAGCTTCCTAAATCCAAATGAGTATGAAATAAATTATCTTTTTTTCCTTCTGGCTAGGATTAATCCCTCGCTGAGGAGAGGTCAGCCACTCTGATCTTTTGTCTCCATGTTGTTCTGTCTCTAGCGTCTTCCTTTTTCAGATCAAGTAGTTCCATGTCCTGTTGGATCATGTCCCTCCATCTCTTGAGTATAAAATAAATTATGCAGATTCAATAATCATGTTGAGGCGTGAAATGGCCAACTCTGTGCTGAAGTGTCGTTAAATCCAATCAATCAGTTGCAAAGGCATTGCTACAATTTTGCTCATTTTCAGCCAATCGACATAGTTTACCCCCAATAACCTTGCCTTCAAGTACTGCAGGTTTCCCTTATGTTTTCTTGAAAAAAAATTGCTGTTCTGGTGTCAAGATCTGTGTATAATAATCAGCACGACAGTAGAGCTGTCTAAGCAATTCCATCTCTGTTGGATCGTTGTTCATAGCGGCGTCCACCATTGTTGTGTCTGTGTTGACAATGAGCCAAAATTTCTTAACTGTTAATTAACCAATCAATCACTCAAAGATTGTTGTCATTGACACAGAAAACTGTTCAACCTATAATAAATGCACAGTTGTGCCATTTCCCCTTTGGAATGCCAAGCCCATCACAGAGGCCAGTTTAAGATCAACAAAAACACAAATCTTCGGTTTATTTGTTCAAATGGACACAACACAGTATGATTAAAATCAGTAATGAATGGATGATAAAATTATGACAGAAGTCAAATATAACTGTTGGCAGCCATGCAGGCTCCATCTACTCAGCTTCTCAACATTAACTGACGAAAGGAAGATTGAGTGAACCTTTTGGAAGGGCAGCAAAAAGTGATCCCACAGCCAAGCACTAATCGTGCCTGAGTGTTACCATGGTTACCATAAACATGCACAAATATCTTACCTCAACATTGACGTTTTCTTCAACTTTCTTTAACCGCTTGAGTTCGTGGGTGGTTATCTATAGCGCAGACCGCAACTCATCCACCTCGCATTCCATCTATTTCATTCGCTTCTCAGAGTCTGTGCCACGATTTGACTGTAACGCAAATCAGAAACCAGTAAGATTGTTTAACGCAAGACAATAATTCATTACATCAAATTATAATTATTAATTAATTAAATAACCCTTGAAAGAAACCACTTGTGATCATATAATTATAGCTAAACTAACTTACAGAAGCAAGTGCTACAGTCCTAATGTTTGTCCCACAAGCTAGGATTACTACTGCCCAAATTTGATCAATGTGCTCTCTTTCCCTCCACTCTGCATGGGACTCTTCTTTTATTTATATTTATATGTATACACACTTTCAGGTATATAAATATGCACATATTATACATGTATGCATAAATACTGTCTGTTGGTGGTCCTCATGAACTTGGCATTTGTCAATATCTCTCTTCTTCAGACCTATTCTAGTCATATCATACTGCCCCCTTTTAGCAATGCCACCTGACGAATGGAAGGTTGAGTTGAGGTGCCAACAATAACATTAACAAAAAAACTTCCTCTTACCTTTCAACTCGACCAGCTTGTCGTGTAGTTTCTTGCGTAGCGCCATCTCCTGCCGATACTTACCGTCGAGATCGACGTTGATGCGAGTCAAGTTCTGGAGCACGCTGCTCACCTTAAACATTTCATCATAGTTGTTTAAAACGTTTTTCGTTTTTCATTCGCTCCCAAAAAACGTTGTTTTTTTTCTTTTTTCCCATCGTTTTATAAATTATGCAGATTCAATAATCATGTTGAGGCATGAAATGGCCAACTCTGTGCTGAAGTGTCGTTAAATCCAATCAATCAGTTGCAAAGGCATTGCTACAATTTTGCTCATTTTCAGCCAATCGACATAGTTTACCCCCAATAACCTTGCCTTCAAGTACTGCAGGTTTCCCTTATGTTTTCTTGAAAAAAATTGCTGTTCTGGTGTCAAGATCTGTGTATAATAATCAGCACGACAGTAGAGCTGTCTAAGCAATTCCATCTCTGTTGGATCGTTGTTCATAGCGGCGTCCACCATTGTTGTGTCTGTGTTGACAATGAGCCAAAATTTCTTAACTGTTAATTAACCAATCAATCACTCAAAGATTGTTGTCATTGACACAGAAAACTGTTCAACCTATAATAAATACACAGTTGTGCCATTTCCCCTTTGGAATGCCATGCCCATCACAGACGCCAGTTTAAGATCAACAATAACACAAATCTTTGGTTTATTTGTTCAAATGGACACAACACAGTATGATTAAAATCAGTAATGAATGGATGATAAAATTATGACAGAAGTCAAATATAACTGTTGGCAGCCATGCAGGCTCCATCTACTCAGCTTATCAACATTAACTGACGAAAGGAATATTGAGTGAACCTTTTGGAAGGGCAGCAAAAAGTGATCCCACAGCCAAGCACTAATCGTGCCTGAGTGTTACCATGGTTACCATAAACATGCACAAATATCTTACCTCAACATTGACGTTTTCCTCAACTTTCTTTAACCGCTTGAGTTCGTGGGTGGTTATCTATAGCGCAGACCGCAACTCATCCACCTCACATTCCATCTATTTCATTCGCTTCTCAGAGTCTGTGCCACGATTTGACTGTAACGCAAATCAGAAACCAGTAAGATTGTTTAACGCAAGACAATAATTCATTACATCAAATTATAATTATTAATTAATTAAATAACCCTTGAAAGAAACCACTTGTGATCATATAATTATAGCTAAACTAACTTACAGAAGCAAGTGCTACAGTCCTAATGTTTGTCCCACAAGCTAGGATTACTACTGCCCAAATTTGATCAATGTGCTCTCTTTCCCTCCACTCTGCATGGGACTCTTCTTTTATTTATATTTATATGTATACACACTTTCAGGTATATAAATATGCACATATTATACATGTATGCATAAATACTGTCTGTTGGTGGTCCTCATGAACTTGGCATTTGTCAATATCTCTCTTCTTCAGACCTATTCTAGTCATATCATACTGCCCCCTTTTAGCAATGCCACCTGACGAATGGAAGGTTGAGTTGAGGTGCCAACAATAACATTAACAAAAAAACTTCCTCTTACCTTTCAACTCGACCAGCTTGTCGTGTAGTTTCTTGCGTAGCGCCATCTCCTGCCGATACTTACCGTCGAGATCGACGTTGATGCGAGTCAAGTTCTGGAGCACGCTGCTCACCTTAAACATTTCATCATAATTGTTTAAAACGTTTTTCGTTTTTCATTCGCTCCCAAAAAACGTTGTTTTTTTCTTTTTTCCCATCGTTTTATAAATTATGCAGATTCAATAATCATGTTGAGGCATGAAATGGCCAACTCTGTGCTGAAGTGTCGTTAAATCCAATCAATCAGTTGCAAAGGCATTGCTACAATTTTGCTCATTTTCAGCCAATCGACATAGTTTACCCCCAATAACCTTGCCTTCAAGTACTGCAGGTTTCCCTTATGTTTTCTTGAAAAAAATTGCTGTTCTGGTGTCAAGATCTGTGTATAATAATCAGCACGACAGTAGAGCTGTCTAAGCAATTCCATCTCTGTTGGATCGTTGTTCATAGCGGCGTCCACCATTGTTGTGTCTGTGTTGACAATGAGCCAAAATTTCTTAACTGTTAATTAACCAATCAATCACTCAAAGATTGTTGTCATTGACACAGAAAACTGTTCAACCTATAATAAATGCACAGTTGTGCCATTTCCCCTTTGGAATGCCATGCCCATCACAGAGGCCAGTTTAAGATCAACAATAACACAAATCTTTGGTTTATTTGTTCAAATGGACACAACACAGTATGATTAGAATCAGTAAAGAATGGATGATAAAATTATGACAGAAGTCAAATATAATTGTTGGCAGCCATGCAGGCTCCATCTACTCAGCTTATCAACATTAACTGACGAAAGGAAGATTGAGTGAACCTTTTGGAAGGGCAGCAGAAAGTGATCCCACAGCCAAGCACTAATCGTGCCTGAGTGTTACCATGGTTACCATAAACATGCACAAATATCTTACCTCAACATTGACGTTTTCCTCTGCTTTCTTTAACCGCTTGAGTTCGTGGGTGGTTATCTCTAGCGCGGCACGCAGTTCATCCACCTCGCATTCCATCTCTTTCATTCGCTTCTCAGAGTCCGTGCCACGATTTGACTGTAACGCAAATCAGAAACCAGTAAGATTGTTTAACGCAAGACAATAATTCATTACATCAAATTATAATTATTAATTAATTAAATAACCCTTGCAAGAAACCACTTGTGATCATATATAGCTAAACTAACTTACAGAAGCAAGTGCTACAGTCCTAATGTTTGTCCCACAAGCTAGGATTACTACTGCCCAAATTCGATGAATGTGCTCTCTTTCCCTCCACTCGGCATGGGACTCTTCTTTTATTTATATTTATATGTATACACACTTTCAGGTATATAAATATGCACATATTATACAAGTATGTATGTATGCGTAAATACTGTCTGTTGGTGGTCCTCATAAACTTGGCATTTGTCAATATCTCTCTTCTTCAGACCTATTCTAGTCATATCATACTGCCCCCTTTTAGCAATGCCACCTGACGAATGGAAGGTTGAGTTGAGGTGCCAACAATAACATTAACAAAAAAACTTCCTCTTACCTTTCAACTCGACCAGCTTGTCGTGTAGTTTCTTGCGTAGCGCCATCTCCTGCCGATACTTACCGTCGAGATCGACGTTGATGCGAGTCAAGTTCTGGAGCACGCTGTTCACCTTAAACATTTCATCATAATTGTTTAAAAGGTTTTTCGTTTTTCATTCGCTCCCAAAAAACGTTGTTTTTTTTCTTTTTTCCCATCGTTTTATAAATTATGCAGATTCAATAATCATGTTGAGGCATGAAATGGCCAACTCTGTGCTGAAGTGTCGTTAAATCCAATCAATCAGTTGCAAAGGCATTGCTACAATTTTGCTCATTTTCAGCCAATCGACATAGTTTACCCCCAATAACCTTGCCTTCAAGTACTGCAGGTTTCCCTTATGTTTTCTTGAAAAAAATTGCTGTTCTGGTGTCAAGATCTGTGTATAATAATCAGCACGACAGTAGAGCTGTCTAAGCAATTCCATCTCTGTTGGATCGTTGTTCATAGCGGCGTCCACCATTGTTGTGTCTGTGTTGACAATGAGCCAAAATTTCTTAACTGTTAATTAACCAATCAATCACTCAAAGATTGTTGTCATTGACACAGAAAACTGTTCAACCTATAATAAATGCACAGTTGTGCCATTTCCCCTTTGGAATGCCAAGCCCATCACAGAGGCCAGTTTAAGATCAACAATAACACAAATCTTTGGTTTATTTGTTCAAATGGACACAACACAGTATGATTAAAATCAGTAATGAATGGATGATAAAATTATGACAGAAGTCAAATATAACTGTTGGCAGCCATGCAGGCTCCATCTACTCAGCTTATCAACATTAACTGACGAAAGGAAGATTGAGTGAACCTTTTGGAAGGGCAGCAAAAAGTGATCCCACAGCCAAGCACTAATCGTGCCTGAGTGTTACCATGGTTACCATAAACATGCACAAATATCTTACCTCAACATTGACGTTTTCCTCAACTTTCTTTAACCGCTTGAGTTCGTGGGTGGTTATCTATAGCGCAGACCGCAACTCATCCACCTCACATTCCATCTATTTCATTCGCTTCTCAGAGTCTGTGCCACGATTTGACTGTAACGCAAATCAGAAACCAGTAAGATTGTTTAACGCAAGACAATAATTCATTACATCAAATTATAATTATTAATTAATTAAATAACCCTTGAAAGAAACCACTTGTGATCATATAATTATAGCTAAACTAACTTACAGAAGCAAGTGCTACAGTCCTAATGTTTGTCCCACAAGCTAGGATTACTACTGCCCAAATTTGATCAATGTGCTCTCTTTCCCTCCACTCTGCATGGGACTCTTCTTTTATTTATATTTACATGTATACACAGTTTCAGGTATATAAATATGCACATATTATACATGTATGCATAAATACTGTCTGTTGGTGGTCCTCATGAACTTGGCATTTGTCAATATCTCTCTTCTTCAGACCTATTCTAGTCATATCATACTGCCCCCTTTTAGCAATGCCACCTGACGAATGGAAGGTTGAGTTGAGGTGCCAACAATAACATTAACAAAAAAACTTCCTCTTACCTTTCAACTCGACCAGCTTGTCGTGTAGTTTCTTGCGTAGCGCCATCTCCTGCCGATACTTACCGTCGAGATCGACGTTGATGCGAGTCAAGTTCTGGAGCACGCTGCTCACCTTAAACATTTCATCATAATTGTTTAAAACGTTTTTCGTTTTTCATTCGCTCCCAAAAAACGTTGTTTTTTTTCTTTTTTCCCATCGTTTTATAAATTATGCAGATTCAATAATCATGTTGAGGCATGAAATGGCCAACTCTGTGCTGAAGTGTCGTTAAATCCAATCAATCAGTTGCAAAGGCATTGCTACAATTTTGCTCATTTTCAGCCAATCGACATAGTTTACCCCCAATAACCTTGCCTTCAAGTACTGCAGGTTTCCCTTATGTTTTCTTGAAAAAAATTGCTGTTCTGGTGTCAAGATCTGTGTATAATAATCAGCACGACAGTAGAGCTGTCTAAGCAATTCCATCTCTGTTGGATCGTTGTTCATAGCGGCGTCCACCATTGTTGTGTCTGTGTTGACAATGAGCCAAAATTTCTTAACTGTTAATTAACCAATCAATCACTCAAAGATTGTTGTCATTGACACAGAAAACTGTTCAACCTATAATAAATGCACAGTTGTGCCATTTCCCCTTTGGAATGCCATGCCCATCACAGAGGCCAGTTTAAGATCAACAATAACACAAATCTTTGGTTTATTTGTTCAAATGGACACAACACAGTATGATTAGAATCAGTAAAGAATGGATGATAAAATTATGACAGAAGTCAAATATAATTGTTGGCAGCCATGCAGGCTCCATCTACTCAGCTTATCAACATTAACTGACGAAAGGAAGATTGAGTGAACCTTTTGGAAGGGCAGCAAAAAGTGATCCCACAGCCAAGCACTAATCGTGCCTGAGTGTTGCCATGGTTACCATAAACATGCACAAATATCTTACCTCAACATTGACGTTTTCCTCGACTTTCTTTAACCGCTTGAGTTCGTGGGTGGTTATCTCTAGCGCAGACCGCAACTCATCCACCTCGCATTCCATCTCTTTCATTCGCTTCTCAGAGTCCGTGCCACGATTTGATTGTAAGATTGTTTAACGCAAGACAATAATTCATTACATCAAATTATAATTATTAATTAATTAAATAACCCTTGCAAGAAACCACTTGTGATCATATATAGCTAAACTAACTTACAGAAGCAAGTGCTACAGTCCTAATGTTTGTCCCACAAGCTAGGATTACTACTGCCCAAATTCGATGAATGTGCTCTCTTTCCCTCCACTCGGCATGGGACTCTTCTTTTATTTATATTTATATGTATACACACTTTCAGGTATATAAATATGCACATATTATACAAGTATGTATGTATGCGTAAATACTGTCTGTTGGTGGTCCTCATAAACTTGGCATTTGTCAATATCTCTCTTCTTCAGACCTATTCTAGTCATATCATACTGCCGCCTTTTAGCAATGCCACCTGACGAATGGAAGGTTGAGTTGAGGTGCCAACAATAACATTAACAAAAAAACTTCCTCTTACCTTTCAACTCGACCAGCTTGTCGTGTAGTTTCTTGCGTAGCGCCATCTCCTGCCGATACTTACCGTCGAGATCGACGTTGATGCGAGTCAAGTTCTGGAGCACGCTGTTCACCTTAAACATTTCATCATAATTGTTTAAAACGTTTTTCGTTTTTCATTCGCTCCCAAAAAACGTTGTTTTTTTTCTTTTTTCTCATCGTTTTATAAATTATGCAGATTCAATAATCATGTTGAGGCATGAAATGGCCAACTCTGTGCTGAAGTGTCGTTAAATCCAATCAATCAGTTGCAAAGGCATTGCTACAATTTTGCTCATTTTCAGCCAATCGACATAGTTTACCCCCAATAACCTTGCCTTCAAGTACTGCAGGTTTCCCTTATGTTTTCTTGAAAAAAATTGCTGTTCTGGTGTCAAGATCTGTGTATAATAATCAGCACGACAGTAGAGCTGTCTAAGCAATTCCATCTCTGTTGGATCGTTGTTCATAGCGGCGTCCACCATTGTTGTGTCTGTGTTGACAATGAGCCAAAATTTCTTAACTGTTAATTAACCAATCAATCACTCAAAGATTGTTGTCATTGACACAGAAAACTGTTCAACCTATAATAAATGCACAGTTGTGCCATTTCCCCTTTGGAATGCCATGCCCATCACAGACGCCAGTTTAAGATCAACAATAACACAAATCTTTGGTTTATTTGTTCAAATGGACACAACACAGTATGATTAAAATCAGTAATGAATGGATGATAAAATTATGACAGAAGTCAAATATAACTGTTGGCAGCCATGCAGGCTCCATCTACTCAGCTTATCAACATTAACTGACGAAAGGAATATTGAGTGAACCTTTTGGAAGGGCAGCAAAAAGTGATCCCACAGCCAAGCACTAATCGTGCCTGAGTGTTACCATGGTTACCATAAACATGCACAAATATCTTACCTCAACATTGACGTTTTCCTCAACTTTCTTTAACCGCTTGAGTTCGTGGGTGGTTATCTATAGCGCAGACCGCAACTCATCCACCTCACATTCCATCTATTTCATTCGCTTCTCAGAGTCTGTGCCACGATTTGACTGTAACGCAAATCAGAAACCAGTAAGATTGTTTAACGCAAGACAATAATTCATTACATCAAATTATAATTATTAATTAATTAAATAACCCTTGAAAGAAACCACTTGTGATCATATAATTATAGCTAAACTAACTTACAGAAGCAAGTGCTACAGTCCTAATGTTTGTCCCACAAGCTAGGATTACTACTGCCCAAATTCGATGAATGTGCTCTCTTTCCCTCCACTCGGCATGGGACTCTTCTTTTATTTATATTTATATGTATACACACTTTCAGGTATATAAATATGCACATATTATACATGTATGCGTAAATACTGTCTGTTGGTGGTCCTCATGAACTTGGCATTTGTCATTATCTCTCTTCTTCAGACCTATTCTAGTCATATCATACTGCCCCCTTTTAGCAATGCCACCTGACGAATGGAAGGTTGAGTTGAGGTGCCAACAATAACATTAACAAAAAAACTTCCTCTTACCTTTCAACTTGACCAGCTTGTCGTGTAGTTTCTTGTGTAGCGCCATCTCCTGCCGATACTTACCGTCGAGATCGACGTTGATGCGAGTCAAGTTCTGGAGCACGCTGCTCACCTTAAACATTTCATCATAGTTGTTTAAAAGTTTTTCGTTTTTCATTCGCTCCCAAAAAACGTTGTTTTTTTTCTTTTTTCCCATCGTTTTATAAATTATGCAGATTCAATAATCATGTTGAGGCATGAAATGGCCAACTCTGTGCTGAAGTGTCGTTAAATCCAATCAATCAGTTGCAAAGGCATTGCTACAATTTTGCTCATTTTCAGCCAATCGACATAGTTTACCCCCAATAACCTTGCCTTCAAGTACTGCAGGTTTCCCTAATGTTTTCTTGGAAAAAAACTTGCTGTTCTGGTGTCAACATCTGTGTATAATAATCAGCACTACAGTAGAGCTGTCTAAGCAATGCCATCTCTGTTAGATCGTTGTTCATAGCGGCGTCCACCATTGTTGTGTCTGTGTTGACAATGAGCCAAAATTTCTTAACTGTTAATTAACCAATCAATCACTCAAAGATTGTCGTCATTGACACAGAAAACTGTTCAACCTATAATAAATGCACAGTTGTGCCATTTCCCCTTTGGAATGCCATGCCCATCACAGACGCCAGTTTAAGATCAACAATAACACAAATCTTCGGTTTATTTGTTCAAATGGACACAACACAGTATGATTAGAATCAGTAATGAATGGATGATAAAATTATGACAGAAGTCAAATATAACTGTTGGCAGCCATGCAGGCTCCATCTACTCAGCTTATCAACATTAACTGACGAAAGGAAGATTGAGTGAACCTTTTGGAAGGGCAGCAAAAAGTGATCCCACAGCCAAGCACTAATCGTGCCTGAGTGTTACCATGGTTACCATAAACATGCACAAATATCTTACCTCAACATTGACGTTTTCCTCGACTTTCTTTAACCGCTTGAGTTCGTGGGTGGTTATCTCTAGCGCGGCACGCAGTTCATCCACCTCGCATTCCATCTCTTTCATTCGCTTCTCAGAGTCCGTGCCACGATTTGACTGTAACGCAAATCAGAAACCAGTAAGATTGTTTAACGCAAGACAATAATTCATTACATCAAATTATAATTATTAATTAATTAAATAACCCTTGCAAGAAACCACTTGTGATCATATAATAGCTAAACTAACTTACAGAAGCAAGTGCTACAGTCCTAATGTTTGTCCCACAAGCTAGGATTACTACTGCCCAAATTCGATGAATGTGCTCTCTTTCCCTCCACTCGGCATGGGACTCTTCTTTTATTTATATTTGTATGTATACACACTTTCAGGTACCGGTATATAAATATGCACATATTATACAAGTATGTATGTATGCGTAAATACTGTCTGTTGGTGGTCCTCATAAACTTGGCATTTGTCAATATCTCTCTTTTTCAGACCTATTCTAGTCATATCATACTGCCTCCTTTTAGCAATGCCACCTGACGAATGGAAGGTTGAGTTGAGGTTTAGGATGGCTGCAGGAAGTTATCCCACATACATACACTCTTCGCGAAAGAGCGTAACCTTTACCATAAACCCCATGAATGCCAAACTTCAGGCTTGATTTGAAACAGCAATTGCGAATATCATATCATATCTGAAAATTTAGAGTGCCTCTCACAGCACAGACTACTCAGAGACACTTTCAGCATAGAAGTCCCACGGGAAAAAAAAAATATATCAAGGAATATTTTAGAATGGTAAAATGCCAAACCAAACATTTCGCATCGACATTCTCACTTACATTTAGAAACAGGAGACAATTTGTTACATAATTCTCAACCTTTTTCGTCCCGCGACTCACTTAAACTTGCTATCAAATTTGGCGACACACCATTCAATCGTCATATGTAAATGCCGTAAAAATATTTTTTAAAGCGTCAAGGTGAAACATGTCTATTTATTTCAAATTTGCTCTCAAACTTATTTATCCTTCTAAATTAAAATGCTAAACTGCTGACATTTTGGATAAATGAAAATAATTATATTGTTGCTATCAAAGTCTGATTCCGCATCATCACTTCTAGGCATAGGATTCTTTATTAGATGACCAGCAAATTCACAGTAGTTCTTAAGAAAGAAATAATAGAAACATTCCTACAAATTCGTTCAACATTCTCATAATAAAAGTTCTTTTGGCAAAGGAATCAACTCTAGGTACGGTAAGGTTATGTGGCCTGGGTTGAGCATTGCATGAAGTGACCTTATTGGAAGGGAAGAGGTCACGAAGGATGTGACATGGGTTTAAGAGGATTGAAGATACCATGAAAATAAATTGTGCAGCAATAAAATATTAATCGGAAGAAACTCGAAAACAAGAAAATTTCCTAACGTCAAACAGAAAGAGAATGCACTAAAAGTCAGGATTGGCATAATTTAATTCCACAATTTAACCATTTTCTTTCCCTACTTCGTTTGCCAAACATAGTTTTGCCACATCTTAGATCGACCTCGGCTCAGTTCAACTTCCAAATTCTATCTTAACATTATTGTCTTGCACCACTAAACCACATGTATGTCACACTACCACTGTAGTCACATTTTACCATTTCATATTTATGATGCTACATTTTACCTTGCCACTGCAGTCACATTTTACCTTGTCACGTTTTACCAAGTCATATTTTACCCTGCCACATCTAACCGTGCCAACAATAACATTAACATACAAAACTTCCTCTTACCTTTCAACTCGACCAGCTCGTCGTGTAGTTTCTTGCGTAGCGCCATCTCCTGCAGGTCCTGCCGATACTTACCGTCGAGATCGACGTTGATGCGAGTCAAGTTCTGGACCACGCTGCTCACCTTAAACATTTCATCATAGTTGTTTAAAACGTTTTTTCGTTTTTCATTCGCTCCCAAAAAACGTTGTTTTTTTCGTTTTTTCCATCGTTTTATAAATTATGCAGATTCAATAATCATGTTGAGGCGTGAAATGGCCAACTCTGTGCTGAAGTGTCGTTAAATCCAATCAATCAGTTGCAAAGGCATTGCTACAATTTTGCTCATTTTCGGCCAATCGACATAGTTTACCCCCAATAACCTTGCCTTCAAGTACTGCAGGTTTCCCTTAGGTTTTCTTGAAGAAATATTTGCTGTTCTGGTGTCAGGATCTGTGTGGAGTAATCAGCACTACAGTAGAACTGTCTAAGCAATTCCATCTCTGTTGGATCGTTGTTCATAGCGGCGTCCACCATTGTTGCGTTGACAATGGCAAGGTCGTTTCTAAATGAGCTATGGAACTCTTTTCCTGGACTACCTTGTCTTCGTCTCTTACCTCAGCCAAGGGCCACCTGGTCAGCATTGATAATCTCTAAAGGTGATTGATGTTAGCACAACCGATCTTCCCATCCTCTGCGATCTGCATATTGTCTTGATCTTCTGGTTCCCTGAGTAAGGAATGGTATGGCCCAGAATGTTCATCTGTAAAGTTTAGGTGGTTAGGGCCAATTTCAGGTAAACATCGTGGGACCAAATTTCTTGAGGGACCCATTCAGTGTTCAAATATTGCTAATGTGCCACTCTCTGTAGAACTGAGTGAACCAGCTGACTTTTTGTCATGAGCTGAAACTAATCTGGAAGGTTTCTTAGGCACAGTCTCAATTCCTGTTTCGTCGCAGCAAAACAAATTGTATGGAGTAAAGTGAAGCTGGTCTTGTAGCATCTACAGCAAATATAAAGAAACCTGTCCCCAGTGACACGGTTGAAGCCTTGTGTACTGGCTGAAGAAATCGCTTCTGACGTTCGTAAAGACAGATCAGGATTTCGACACATGAAATAATGGTACCATTCCATGCCAGCTTCTTCTTTCTCACACTGCTTAAGCTAGCTTTCGCAGGTGCTTTGGTGTAAATCCAAACAACATGCCTTCCATGTCCTAATAGTGTTGCCATGCAGCTCGTTTTCTATGTCCACTTCAAACACGTTGCACTTTGAGCCCAATTTCTTAGCTGTAGCTTCTGTACTTTCAAGTGTAGATTTGTACTACTTTCGCTGCAGTGTATTTCTTGGTACAAAAGCACTTTGCGTGAATTCTTCAAATTCATTTCTTCAATTTTATTACTTTCCGTTCTGTCGGTTGGTCATTCTTTTATAAACTTACAACGTCTCATTTATACCCGTCAACGAAACAGATTTACTGTTGCAATGATTTTTCATCTTTAAAATGCATTTCTAAAACGTGGTCCGTTTTAGACGACAAAATAGGTCATTGGAAAAGACGGCCATTTCAAAGTGAATGATAGAATATATTAAATTGATGACAACAGACTTACTGTCCAGCAAATACTGCTTCAAATGCTATCTTTACGTCCAGGGAAAATGTTCAACGCAGAGCGCATAGAAACCTTTTTAATGCAAACTGAAAGCGTAAAAAAAGGGAAAATTAAGCTATTTACAGTCTTTGTCGATAGTTCCAAAATTTTTTTTATCTCATCACTGATGAATATTCAAAAGAACAGTTTGGAGACTTGTATCATAGACCCAACCCGCTAGATTGCCCCTTTTATCCGAGGGTCCGTTTTAGACCAAGTTCCACTACAGTAGGATAAAATATTACTATATGGTATGGCTTTTCCATTCACTAACAGAGAAATTTTAAAGTGTTGAATTTTGACCTTCCCAACTGCATGTGGCTTTTGTTGTGGAGTCTTTCCGACTTTGGCTACATGTGTCCATTGTCTGTAGCCGAAATAGTAAGCTCAGAAGTGGGTTTCTGAAATTATCACAGGAATGGTAAGGATCACATTCGTTTCAGCTGCACGAAGACTACTATGCACTATATACCAACCTGTTTGACCTTGACTGGAATGGAAGTACCTACGAGCAAATTTCTTTAAATGGGCGCTATATAAATGTACAGCAGAATAAATTCGTACCCCCAAACTCACACCAGTGTCCAAAACGTGTCTTTAAAATCTCCACTTTTGAAGTTCGTTGGAAATTGTTCTCAAACTCCGCCATTGCTAGATGTCTTTGCTTCAGAGTGATAGAAGCCAACCTTATTGTTGCATGTCTCTGATTAGGGGCCGTCCATGAATGACGTCACGCACATAGGGGTTGGGGGGAACCCGGGGAAGAGTTCATACATCTGTGACAATTTTTGACCTCCCTTACTAGATATCATAATTACGACTTTTATGTTGACAGGGGAGGGGTCAGAAATCATCCTAAATTGCGTGACGCTATTTATGGACGGCCCTTGTTAGCTTCTGTTTATTTTATTTTAGATGGAGATGCTCTGGTGTTCGACCTGATGGCGACTGAAGAAATCAACGAGACCACAAATGGGCAGAACCGAGTTAACATCAGTGCTCAAAGACAGCTTGGATAAGGTCAGTTTTGACTTCGGAAGATGATCTGTTGTCAAAATGTATGTGATTTGGCTAGCCGAGGAAGCAATTTTTCCTGTCGTTCATTCCGAGAATTTATATAGCGTCTCTTACGGAAATCTACTCAGAGGCGCTCTCTGCGCTGGCTGGTATGTCGTTTTTTTAGGGATTAGACGTCAGCTTCAGCTACGTCTCCGTAGACAACACCGCCATCAGAATTGTAATTACTCTTTAGTGTACATTGTTGGTGGGCAGATGAGAAGGTTAAGGAGAGGACTGGCGACACGTCCTCGAGCAGAAGCGAGGAATATCGCAAAGTCGTACCACCTCGTTCCATCTTTTGGCCCTCTTATGTTAGCTTGGGGTACAGCTCTTCCAAGCAGCAACTTGCTGTGAGTGACGTCATGCTATATGAACCTAGCTGGGCTGGTCGGTCTCCATGGAATCGGACCGCTCTACCATCCTCACTGGTAGACTTGTCATCTATCTTTCATATGAAATGCTACCGTTTCTCTTGGGGTTCACGCTGGCAGCATTTCTTTAAAGTTCATGCTTAGAGAGGTGCTATGTAACTGGCGACATGTAATGTATGTGTGTGTAACTGTGTATGTATGAACACTTGTTATAGTGCCCCTTCAAATTGCTACTTAGAGGCGCTCCCGACTTGGGCTATTGCGAGGACACTGAATTGCATGCAGTTTCACGCCAGTAGAAGCGCTTGAGCATTTGTGTGTGAAGGGTGCGGCGACTTGAGGTGGATTCGAAAGCTCAACCTTCCGGCTCCAGGGCACCGAACATAACCTGACACTACTGCGTCCCACAATAAAATACCTCTAAGTAAATTGATTGAAGGGCGTTATATAAGTTCATATAGACTGAATCATTAGAATGAACAATTTTTGTGTTAATGTTTCTATAAGCTGAGCGTCATTTGTGTCATTTGTCGTGCATTGTTGTAGATGGAGTTCTTGGAGAAGGAAAGAGAGTTGCTGAAGGATCAGCTGATTGAAGCAAAAGGTTAGAGCGAATTTTTATCTGCGACCGATTGCTACAATAGCAATGTACATAATGGTTCCGTTGCTACTTATAATTTGCTTGAGCATAATGTGATTGCAGTAGAAAGAAAAAAAATTGAATGTGCAAAGATGGCTAAGACTGCAGTGTCTATGTAAATTTTGCAAGGTAGTATCAAAGGTGATGAAGATAAGTAAGAGAGGAGAGGAAACGGTAAATATCACATTAAATGGGGAGGAAATAGAACAGGTGAAGAAGTTCTGCTATCTGGGAAGTGTGGTTACAGAGGATGCAAGGTGTCACGTAGAAATAAAAAGAAGAATAGCTATGGGAAAAGATGCATTCTACAAAAGGGGGGAGCTACTCAGAGGAAGTCTAAACATGAATCTGAAGAAGAGAATGGTGAAGACATTGGTGTGGAGTGTTGTCCTGTACGGCTCGGAAACGTGGACAGTGCGACAAGAGCACATAAAGCGACTGGAGGCCTTCAAGATGTGGATATGGCGAAGAATGGAGAGAATCAGCTGGGTTGAGCGAAAAACGAACGAGGAAATCTTACAATTGGTGGAAGAAAAGAGATCACTGATGGACACTATACGTAGGCGACAGAAGAAATGGATAGGACACATCTTAAGGAGCGACACCCTACTAAAAGACATCATTGAGGGAAGAATGGAGGGGAAAAGGATGCGAGGCAGACCAAGAACAATGCTGCTGGACTGGATGCTGTCAGAAGAGGGATACAGTGGAATGAAAAGAGAAGCTCAGGACAGAGAAAAATGGCGTCGTTGGACATACGAACCTGCCTGACGGCAGAGAACATAAAGAAGAAGATCTACATTCTACAAGTTGACGTATAGATGTTCTAATATTTTTATGAACAACGGACGAATTCATGATCCTAACCTAATGTGTCACCTATCTTAATGTGTCACCTAACCTAATGTGTCACCTAACTTAATGTGTCACCGTTGGATCGAGTACGCTACGCGCTACACGAATATCAAGCATTACCTGCTAATTCGAAGAGATTGTGTGATTTGCTATTGTATAGTATATATATATATATATATATACACATATTATTTTTATATATGACTCTGATGCCAAGTTGACATTAAAGGTCTAACAAGCACAGGATACTGAATGGAAACATACAATTTAGAAGTTGGCTTAAGATGTGCAAAAGTATTCATGGCAAAAACAATGCAGAAAGAACAGGATGAAGGATAGGCCTATAATTAAATTATGTCAGCGTGTTTTCTTACGATTTGTTTTTAATAATAGTCTCGTCATGGTAAAAATTACTAGCGGCTTATTTTCATGGCATAAAAATGTTCTTTCAACATTCTGTTGAATCTTTTTTTCTATAGGTCGAATGCTCGTCCGCATCCGACCGCACATCAGTGATGTTGATCCTTCTTCCATCAAAGTCGACTAGATCGACGACTGCTGTCTCTTCGTCGGGGACCGGCGGTTTACCTGTGACGCTGTCTTCAAAGAAACAGCGACACAGGAGCAGGTAACCAAATTTCTGTTAAGTTGACCATGGAGTTTTGAAGTTTAGTCCTTACCCATGGGCGGAGTTTATCAGGGACTAGGGGGAGCTAAGCCCCCCCCCCCCAAGAAGGCCCAGATTCAGTTTTTTTTACCATGAAAATTGTCTCTTTTTCTTTTTTTCGGGCTTATCCCCTCCCCAAGAAGGCATCCCCCCCCACAAGAACTAAAACCAAACTCCGCCCATATTTTTACCCATTCATTATTGTTTGTTATTATAGGCATAAATACATTTCATGCAGGCCTACGTGGTCCAAGAACACAGTTTAGTCAACAACCTGCAGTTTTTTATATTTCTGATTGGATTTCATCGATGTATTTAATAGGATTTCGCTTGACAGCACCATAGTTTGGTATCTCGAAAGCATGCGAAGTTTAGAGAGTGTCTTGGTTTGGGGGGCATAACGCAAATTCACAGAATCACACGCTCGCGCACACACCCATGCACACTCTTAGTGCATTGTGTGAATTCGCTTTCTCTTTTCGCTGACTTGGTTCTGTGCGATGAATTTTTCATATCCGTTACCTTGTAATCATCATAATTGTCTAACATGAATGATTACAGTAACACACAAAACAGTGTCTCGCGTCTTTTGACCTATTTATAAGATTAGTACATTGCGGACAATGTGAATGCGACTGTTAACAAATGGTTTTTTTAAATTAAATGCTGGCAAATGCACTGCGCTTTACATACAACCTTTAATAGGAAGTTTAACAGCACTGAAATTTTAATATAATGTAGTATTAATAATAGTCTACAATAGTTCGGAAATTGGAAAGAAAAAACGATCAGGCAGCAGAAGTCAGACGATAATAAAAGTTTCTCGGCAGACAGACACTAAAAAGTTACCAGTCAATTATTTTACTGTTGAGTTTCAAAAACACCCGCATCTCAAGGGATTTGCTTAATCTGTTTCTCTGACCTGTGGACATCCATCCTGCAACCGAAAAGATTCGTTCCACGAATGCGTCTGATGTAGGAGCTGAAACTAGATCCTCAGCTATAACAGAGAGTCGTGGGTGGGTAGACAGAATTTCTACTCTGCCAGAAGTCAAGGGGACTAGGAACAGTAGTAGTACCAAGTTCTTCAATTTCCTGTACATATTTCAAAAGTTCTGCACCAATGCTGTCAGGAGCATGCTTGACGGAGGGATCAGAGTGCCTCACTCTTGTTGCCAGAAGTTTAAATCTCTTCAAAGTTGGGGCTCAAGTTTCATCTTCGTTCAAGGTAACATTGGCTGTGGGCTGAGCAGCTGTACATTGATTACCCTCTAGGCAGATAAAAGTTTTGGCAGCCGCCAACAAACTGGTCACTTCGGGTGTAAGAAGAAATGCTGCAACAGTTACTGTCGGGTCTAACAAACATGCGGCGGCTGGAACAGGATTGAAATTATCTGCTTCCGTGTCTAATAGGGAACAGAAACGTTTGGAAAAATCCATCAACATTGTCTTTGTCAATGCTCTGGCTTTCAAAAACTGCTGCAGGTGTAATTTTTTAAAGTTTCTATTTCTATTCCGTTCTCGTTCCAGAAAAATATTGAAATTTTTATTCCTATTCTATTCTCGTTCCAGAATTATTTTTTATTCCAGTTTTCGTTCCATGGAACGAAATTAAAATAATTATTATTCTTATTCTATTCTCAGGAACTAAAATAACACTGCCTACGACACATAAACATTGGCTGAATAGTGACTTGTATCGGTCTTGTGTGTAAACATCCACATTGATGTGGATGTATCTTGTAATAATTATTGACTTGACCATCACAAATTTAATAGTCTCCCTCCTCCTTAGTTTGGACTTTGACATGTGCCTGCAATTAATTTTCTTGCATGTGAGTTTTAATGCAGTATAACAATCTTGATGTACAATCTGCTCTTTGGACACTATGGTTGCAGGTTTTTGAGGAGACGAAGAGATTGATCCTGTATGTGCTGGATGGACGAAACGTGTCCATCTTTGCCTACGGCCAGACAGGATCTGGAAAAACATATACGATGGAGGTAAGGGATCGTGATATCTGACCACCTGACTTCAAGTGATGTAGTATGGCCCCAAGATGACGAAGGTGAAATATAGAGGAGCGTGTGAGGTTGATCACATGACTAGATGATTGTGTCGAGAATGTCGGTAAGCTGTCTAAGGCGACACCTAGGTGACGGCACAGTTGTTCAGAATGTGAATTTAGGGTAGATCGCACAGAGAAAAGAAGTCAAATTTAAGAAGTTGCTGGGAGTACAAAGCTAGATGAGTTGAGTTTTAGAGGAGTTTAGTGAAAGACGATTGGAAGAAATCCACAAGTGCCATAAATATATATATAATATATATATATATATATATAATATATATATTTTTACCCGAGGTATCTATGATCCCTCAGGTGTCAGATATTAATGAGAAATTTAAACTCTAGAGTGGCCATCCATGTCAAGATCAGGAAGAACAAAAGTGAGATATATAATATATATATATATATATATATATATATACATATATTTATATATACGCCCCTTCTGTATGGTTGAGTAATGTGCTGCCAGTTTGAATACCATTATTAGTTACGTACGTTATGGTGCTGAGTTGCGACTTCTACTATTAGCATTAGTATTGTGCATGTTTGTATTAATTGCCAATATTCAGTAGCCAAACACAATCGATGGCGCTGAGAAATTGCACGTGAAGGACTTTGGTCTCGTGGTAAATGATAGTCTTGGCCAAGGGGTTCGAACCCATCCATGCTCACCGCTTTAAATGCGAGTTTGTTTTCTACCATCTTCCAAACAGATTTTTATATTAAAGTGTATTGATTAGATCAGCCAGTGTGCAACATCATGTACACTACTTTATTGTGTCATAAAATATTATCAGGGGACTGCTGAAGCGCCAGGAATAATTGCTCGGTCCTCTACTCTCATCTTCGATGAAATTAGAAGAAGAGGCGGGAACACACGCGCAAAGGTTTCTGCCCTAGAAGTGTACAACGACACAATAAGGTACTCTATTAACTCATCTTAGATGAAGTAGCCATAACTCTGCAATTGCTGATTCTACTCTTGCATGCATTACTTTAGGAACAAATTAGACGAAAAATAACCGGAACTGATCATAATAAGCTATATTATAGCCGTGGCTGGGTTTGGAGCGCCTCTGAGTAGTTTCTTGAGAAGGCGCTATATAAATGCCCTGAATGAATGAATGAACGGATGAATAGAGCTGTACTGCTAATTATCACATTTTGCCTATTATTCTGATACAACGTGCTGTGTTTAAATATCTTGATGTCTATAAATTGAGAGGCAGTGTGGAGAAATGTCAGTGATGGGCTTCGAAGTGCGCATAAAGCCCACAGTTGACAGATGCCAAGATTATTTTGAGCAAATTTTCCTGTCGTTGGTTTAGTGGTCAGACTTCAGCTCCAGCTGCATCTTCGGAGACAACACGCCATAATATATGTATTTACTTCTTAGTCTACACTGTTGGTGGGAAGATGAGAGGGTGAAGGAGAGGACTGGCCACATGTCCTCATGCAGAAGCTAGGAATATCACAAAGTCCTAGGCCTACCACCTCATTCCATCTGTTTGCAATCCCATCATGTTAGCTTGGGGTACAGCTCTTCCAAGCTGCAACTTGCGTTTAATTCAAGTGCTACAGCTTCTGCAAAGATATCTCACAATATCCATTGTATTGTTAAGACACCATTTCCTTTGCAGAGATTTATTGGTGTTGGGGGAGAGTGAACCGCTGAAGCTCCAGATGGCCGGCGACGAAGTGAACGTCGTCGGCCTGAAGTGGGTTGCAGTATCGTCTGCAACAGAAATGATGGAGGTTCGTCAGAACTTACGTTACAACTTTAGTCGTGTTTTCAAATAATAGTTTAAGATCCCATCTATGTATGCATGCATATTTATATGTTTGCTCGTCTCATAATTATGTTGTATATATTGCACGTGTAGAGTTTTAAGTAGGATTCAGCAGATTTTGTTGTCACTCTTGCATAGCTAAATAGTCTACAACTGAAAATGCATCTATCCATGGAACTATTAATTTTTAAAAACAAATTATGCCCTCTCTTGCCGAGTAAATACTTGTCCTCATGAAGAGAGGACATGATTGCCACTTGCATACATGCTTCTGACTGTGTTGTAAATGCAGATGTAGAGTATTTTACAATAAGCATGTAGTTGTGTGTGCGTACTTATGACTAAGCAAGTGCGGTTGCATTTTGTGAGTCCATGCATTTTCTCTCCTCTGTGGAAGGGAAGAGTTGTTTCGACAGACAATAACAGATTAAACAGAAACTCCAGCTATTTGCTAGAGCATCATCTATGACTGTACGCCTTTAAACGTTGTCAGCCAATGCAATTTCGAAAGAAAACACGTGATATCAACTTGAATAGAGTGCCATGTAAGTGAGGAGAGTGCGAGTTCGATCCTTCTCCCTTTAGAGGTCATGTATTTGGGACAGTGTGCAAAGTCCTTCATCCTTCAACCACTAAGCGACATCGACGGATACATGGTCACTGGATACTGGTAATCAATATATGCATAAAACTAGTAATAGTACAGAAAGGCTGTCGTTGAGTTTCTTTCAACTTGGGGCTGATTTCAATTTATCTGTGTACAGAAGATAACTTTGGCCAGCCAGAAGCGAAAGACGTCGGCGACCAGGTTGAATGACTCCTCTTCAAGATCACACATGATCGTCGGCGTAGAGTTCGTGATGGTGGTCGCTGCCGGAAAGACGACAAGAAGTGAGTCTTCTACGTATTGTTGATTCTTCATTGCTGCCATCATTGTGTCCCTTGTTCAGCTGTTGTCGTTAATCTTTCGACAGTTTGGTGTCTTTGAGAGGTAGGCCTACATGTAAATGAAAGTCGCTTCATATTTGATATTAACGTACTTGTAGTTTGTGCATGGTGTTTGCATGGGAAATGTTTTTCTTGCAAACATAAATTGCCCAATTGATATGTCAACACTATAGACAATCGTGGAGATGCAGTTTAGGATTTGAAGTATTTTGCAGGCTAAGACTTTGCAAAGGTTACTTGGTAGAGTGAAAAGCTTAGGAATTGCACACCAGACACTGATTTAGAATATAAACTGGGAGTTAACTAGGATTTTTCGTTGGGGTATGGGTTGGGTTTAAGCCTTGAGCATGACGAGTGCGGTAGGCTAAGTTCAAAATCAAGCCGTAAGCATACAATGGCTTGATTTATTTGGGGGCTTCAGCTTCGTTTGGGTCAAGCCCAACGTTATGTTCCTGAATATAAATACGTTTAGACACAGCTGGTTGGTTAAGTACAAGTACCATGACAAGTATAACAGCTATCTATAAAGATGGAGCTTGATCATAGATAAAAACTGTTTCTTGCAATGTCTGTGTTGGTACAATGCATCGTTTAGATGGAAGATTTAATGTATGTTGTGAATTTTATAGGCAAGATCAACTTCGTGGATTTGGCGGGGTCTGAGAGGACAAAGAAGTCTGGAGCGGAGGGCACTACAGCTGTTGAAGCCATACACATCAATTTGGCTTTAACAGCGCTCGGGGACGTCGTTGCAGCCATCCAGCAACGACAGATATCTGTCCTCCATCGCAACTCAAAGCTGACATCGGTTCTAAAAGACAGCTTGGGTAAGATCAGTTTTGACTTTCGTAAGATGAGAATTTATGTAGATAATGCATGGCGTCTTACGATGATTAATTCATTCAATCATTAATTAATTCATGAATTTAAATTGCACGTCTGACGAGATGTAGTAGGGGTGCCATAGGGCAACAATATTATTAGAGCTTCTTTATGGTACTTGAAGTAGGTCTACAGTATTACAGTCTGACCTTTAGTGTAGGACATTAAGTAGGAGTGGGGTGGATTGCCAATGCCTTAATGTGACAACTGGAATTAGGGTATAATTATAGGGTATTCGTAAGATGATAGAAACAGCGAAGTGTAATCTCTAAGATGGCGTCAGGTGGTATGTTGTGGCACCTCATTCAATATATATATATATATATTTATTTATTTATATTGGGCTCTTGCCCAACATTGGGCGTTTGCAGCAGTTGGTCCCTCCATTTGGACTGATCTTCGAAACACAAACTAATGACTCGCTTTATTCTCATAAGTCTCTTAATACTTGAAGGCATTTATTTTCCTCCAAAGTTTTACCTCTGAATAGTCCTTCTGTGAGTGGCTAGCCTATATATGATATATATATATATATATATATATATATACATATATATTCAATTACTTCGTTTCAGACATCTATATATAGTGCCTCTTCAACAGTATTTACTGATAAGCGGATATATATATATATACAATTCTCCTTGACTGGTATGTAAAGTACATGTATATCTTCAGATTGACTAGAAGAAATTGCCTTCTGTCATCTATAGACCTAATCTTCGGGGTGGGGTACGGAATTGAATTGTGTCTGAAACATCCTGTTTTTTGTTAAACATATCATATATAAGAGAATATTTTGTTGTGTCAGAAAGTTGTAATGATCATTAGAGTGATTCATCCAAGCAGTTGCCTGTCTCCATTATTTTATTAGCTTATTTGGGTTTTTTGTTGTTTCATTTTTTGACAGGGCCGACAACTTCGACCACTTTCGTCGTCAATGTGTGGGCGGAGTCCGCAAACGCCAGTGAGACGTCATCCTCTCTGGCGTTCGCCCAACGCTTAAGCGAGCAGCCATCAGATCCAGGCCAACTCCGGACCGCAAATCTGAAAACCCACTACAAGATTTTGCAAGGGGCGTGGCCTAGATGTGTCAATTATATAAAAGCTTATTGTGCATAGTAGTAGACTTGGACGGTTTTATACAATGGTTAAAATGTTAATTAACCTTCCTCTCGACTTACAACTATAACTTATAACTAGGCTATATTTCGGTAGACTCCCATGCACTTGAAAAGAATTATGCTTCACAAGAGAAGGAATGTTTGAAGCGTGAGGAGGCCGAAGAACTGTAGGCCTACAGAAGCTATGTTCCACGCTCGCAAGATTGAAAGACGGCTGGAAAATCTTCATTGCACGTCGTAGGCCTAACGGTACCTATCTAGTATAGTTGACAATCCTGAAAAATTACACTGCGAAATTGAGACTGCAAGTGAGATAAAACATCTTTAGGGGGGGCGCATTGGATAACATACTGGCATGCAGATAAGCGGACTCGTGTCCGATTCCTCGAGGTCCCCACAGGATAAACGTGCTTTGTGGGCTGCTTTAGCGCCCCTTAGGCCTATACCTCGTGCTGTTTGTTCTGTTAACTGCAAGGCCTACAACTGTAGGCCTAGACCCTACTTTTTAAGCGGTTGTGGTCTGTCAATCAGCTTGTTGAATAAAGAGATTTTATCATTAGGCTATTATTAAAGTCCGTGTTAATAGTGCAAAGGTGCTGGAAAGGAGGAAAACAAAATAATTTAGGATAAAAGTTTTGGTTCAGACCAAGATCCATTATTAAGGATCTTCATACAAGAAAATAGGGTGTCTAACGAATGTACTTTTAATTTCGCAAAAATTCATTTCGAACGCATCTATTATAACACTGCATAACAAATTTTAACTTTTGTCTTGCTACTGGAAAAACTTCAGCTGTTTCTTATAGAATTTGACCTGCTGAATGCAGTGGTGTTGTTGGTTTTCTTCCAGCACGTCAGGTTTTTGAGAAAACCGAAATATTTAGTTTTGGCATACATTTGCATTGCACACCTTTTAAAAATTATATTGTAATTATGGACATCTAAAAGATTGGACATTTCAAAACAAAACTGTCACTGATTTATGTTTGTATAAATGTCAAGAGAGTCTCTGATCAATATATTTACTGTTAAAACAAAAATAAGTAATTAATTATTAAAAATACATGTTTATGAACACTGATGTTTTTCAAATCTCCACTTCTAATTTGTTAGCAAAAGCAAATTATTCAGAAATGCTCCAGGCTTTTGTGCTTATAAGACAAATCTGTATCTCGTTGCAAGAACCAACAGTAGGCTACCACCATGCAGGAATTTAACTTCCCCTGCTATCTGCTTTCCATCACCTTGCTATCCTGATGGAACCTTTCCCCATGCTCATAACTGACATCGCCCAGATTGGGTGCAAAGAAATCGAGATCAGAATGTGGAAAGTGCATCTTCAGTGACATTCTAGCATACTTAAATTCATATGCTGTCGGCATTTTCTCTACAAGCTCAGCAACTTTTTCTGCTCTTTGATCACTAAGAAAGTTCTTGACAACGAACGTCGAACACGAATGCTTTCCAGGCTGCTAACTCGTCCGGCTTCAACTTACTTCTGAACTCATTGTCACGCATAAGCTCACGTATTTCTGGACTAAAAAAACACCCTCTTTAAGTTTGACTTCGCTTTTCTGAAGACTAAACTTATTTCTGAGATGCTGAAAATCATCACCTTTTTTGTCCATTGCCTTAACGAAATTCTCTATGAGTCCAAGTTTTATGTGAAGTGGTGGAAGAAAGACTTCATGACTGTCAGCTAACGGCATATGCTTCACATTGTATCTACCAGGTATGGTTTCGTCTCGCTAAGGTCATTCTTTTTGGCTATAGTGGTTGGCATCATCACGACTGTTCCAAAGACACAATAAGCATGCACATTTATTTTTGGATAAGCTTATCCAAGCTGTAAGCCAAAGAAAGAGCGAGACAACTTTGAGATTGGTATGGCGTTCACGAAACATAGAAATATCTTGTCTTTCTGTAGCAGACTCCATTGTTTCAGTCTTGAACCTAACACCTCTGCTTTTTTCTTTGACAATGACAAGTCTCACAAGATCGTTCAGGTCTCCCTGAGTCAACAGGACCTGGTGAGGCTCTTCATCCACTTCAGGATGAAAGGACTCGGCAAAAGGCATCTTCTTCCGTTTACCGTTCAACCACTGTGTTAGTCCTGAATAGCAAATAGTAGGCTACAACACACATGAGGGGTCCATGACGTATCCTGGTCACCGACTTGACAGTCAAAGTAATGCTTGTAAGCAGTTTTGAGCCCTTGAGTAAGATTCTTTCGTTATTTGTGTGTATTGAATTGACCGCAAACATAATAGAAATTGTCAGTGTCATTAACACAACTTCTTCTGCTCATAATTATAATTTAGTAAGTCCTTTTGTCAGAAACAAACCTACAAAAATGGTTTAATTTGAATAATACAACGAATTGAGTCGAACTACAGTGCCGTGTTAAGCATCAACTAAAAACAAATGACTCGCTACAGCATAATTCAATTAATTACAATAATACAATTACGAAAACATGAACTGCCTCATAACTAAAAATCTGGACGTGATGGACAAAAACGGATTTCAGATTTGGAATCAGCACACCAAATTTAGTAAGATAGCCTACAGTTCACGGAATCCCAGTAGCAAAATGCTTGTTGCGCAGTGTCAGAACTCTGTTAGAACTATAACAAAATAATTCAGCTCTACACAGGTTTACACAGGTTTAGCCTACACAGGTTTTTAAAGATGGATAAATAAAAGTCGCTGACAGTAGACATATAATTATATAGTAGACGTACGTAGGCTATAGGGGAAGGTTGCCAAAGATGGACCAGCGCCTAAAATGGACCACCTCGTGATTGGCCACAAGGATTAAAACTGTATTGTAATGTGATGCTGTCGTGTCTAGCAGGTCACAAGATAGATTGAATGAAATGATTAGACATCCGCTACACAGAAAAACCTTCGAGAAAACAGAAAAAACGTGAATTGACATTGTTTGATAAAATAATAGTTTGGGGGTAAAATGAGTATAAAATCGAGGCCGGACATGCTGAAAAGTTTGGAATTCGTCTATGAACTAAGTTTTTCACTTATTTACAAGATATTATACCAGAAAATCTAATATCAGAACTGCTCAAAAAGTTAAATGAGTTGAAAGTGGGTGTGTGCAAGTTGCCTAAGATGAAACACGTGTGGTCCATGTTAGGCAACTATGCATGAACACAGTCTAATCATCATTGATACCCATTATTACTACAGGAACTAACTGCTATAATATTCTACTAAGCTAGCAGTTGTAATTTATAATAGACAGTGATGTGGTCAATGCTGAACTGTGAGAAAATTAGAAAATTCTTTTAAAAAATATTTTTACAATAAATTTTTAATTTTTTTAAATTAAAAAATGACAATTTAATATTTTTTATTTTTTATTATTTACTAAAATCAATTCTACTATGCCAACATTTATAATTTATTATCGACAGTGAGGTGGACAATGTTGAACTGTGAGAAAAAATGGAAAATCCTTTGTTTATATTTAAAAAAAATATTGTTTAAGTTTTTTAATTACAAAAATGGCAATTTCATATTTTTTAAATTTTTTTTTACTGAAATATATTCTACTAGGCTAGCATTTGTAATTTATTATCGACAGTGATGTGGACAATGTCAAACTGAGAGAAAAATTGGAAACTTCTTTGTTTATATTTTAAAAAATGTTTTTTTTAGTTTTTTAAATAAAAAAATGGCAATTATTTTTTTTCCTTTTTATTACTTAATGAAAAATTGCATATTATGTACTCTTTAATGTAAGTTCATTTTAGCATAAATGGTTGATGAATTAAGGCTGTTTGTCCGCCTTTAACAATGCATTTCTTCCATGGTCCATCTTTGGCGCCCATGCTCCTAAGATGGACCACTTTTGCAATTTTTTAATTTTTTAATTTTTTTCATTCTATTTATTTAAATGAAAATTTTATTGCATCAAATGGTGTATCAACACCTAATCTATGTAACGACCGCGTTTCATAATCAGTTTCTCATAATTTGTGGCAAAAACAGACGATCATCCTTATACGTGGTCCATCTTTGGCAACCTTCCCCTACATGTAGCCTACATATTCAAGCGTGCCGTGGCAAATCTGAAAACTAGCTTTCGAAATGTTTTCTATTTTAAAATTTACGAAACTCGCTAGTAACATAATGAGTTTGCAGTCAGCCACAATATTATATTTTTAATTATTTGCCAATTTATATTATAATTATTTGCAAGACCGTGTATTAAAACCTTCGAATGGCTACTGGGAAATTCCCAGCAGTCTAACAGCCTAAGCCACGCCTCTTGCAAAATCTTGTAGTGGGTTTTCAGATTTGCGGACGGACCCCTTATGCAACTAGGACGCCGAGCAGACGGTCAACGCCGTATAATCGAGGACATTGCAGCGCCACTCGAAGCAATGTCCGAGGTGGTGCCTGGCGATAGACTTGTGGTATCTGCCATGCAGTCAACGCTCATGGCGGTTGAACTCCAGACGATTAGGCCTAATAGGCCAAAAGTTTATTACTTAAGCTCTATAATTATAGTTAAGCTTTACTGTGATTATTAAAGAAAATTGCATATTTCGATTTTTGTATGAATGTACACGCTATGTTCTGTTCCCGCAGTGCGCTTGCAGGCGGTTCATCAAAGAAAATACATACTTACTTACTTACTTTAGTTAAGACTTTAAACTGTAGGCTATCCGTATGTTATTTCTACCCTATAAATGTTGTGTACTAGCCTATAATGTCTATTCTTTCCCTACCTAATCATGCCTCGGCCATCTTGATTATATAAATTCGTGGTATAATTATAGTGACGCCTCCAGGAGTTTATTTGTGTACGCGCAACTTGCACACACATGAAGCGAACGGTTCGAATTGTCGGTGATCAAATCGACCATCGGGCAATAACGAGGAAATATTGGTCAAATGGGGGGAGGGGTGGGCCGTCAGCGCTTTTTGGTGCATTTTGGGTGGCATAAAAACTATCTTTGCAGAGTTCATTTAAGGAATTTTTTATTGCACAACCCCCGGGGTCTGTCAATCGAATGAAAAAGACAACATTTTTGGATATATTTTTAACTACGCGAATATGCTTTTAAAGCTGCACAAATTTATTTAGAACTGCACTTTTTGCTTAGAACTGGAGATAAGAGTAATTTAGTGAGACTTATAGTAAGCTCATGCAGGTGTAGTATCTCAACTTCAAGGCACATAATTATGTATAGACAGTCCAAGTGAAGTCGATTGCCCATTTTCAATCGATCAGAATTGATATTGCGCCTTTTGAAGATACCCACTCATGCGTGAAAAGCTGTCTTCAACAGTTTGTGAAACTGAGAAGTTTAGAAGGTGTCGCATAGTCGAGCTATTAGAGCCTAGAAAGTGGCACATTTTCGACGACTGCGCTATCTCACAGAATTCTTCAGTTTCAATATTATAATAGGCCTAGGCCTATTCCACTAATGGGAGATTCAAGAGACTGCGAGAGATGGATATAATTATTATTTAAGGCATATTATTTTGGTAACTAGACGAGCTAGAATAACTCAACCCAGAGAAAAGTAAAAAGATTTGAAAAACCCCCACGAAGCCATATAGAGCAGTGTAGCCTACATACCTAAAAGAACACCAGTCATAGGATTTTCGAAGCTGAAATCCCCAGAAGTCTTGAATGCCTAAATCCGCCCTGCATAGGCGCAACCACCCTATGGGACCTACGGGACGCGTCCAGTGCCGTCCACCCAACTTTTGAGTGGTCCCCTAACTGTATTATTATGATCCCCTCCAACTTTGAGGACGTGATTCATTATGGTCCCCTCAACGTTTAGGACGTGATTGCACCTATGCCGCCCTGCATTTCTTTTATCAAGATGGCTACGAGCAAGGCGGTTGAAAGAACTATTACTCGATCGCTTCAGACGAAATTTGCGCTCGCAAGAAACTCGGAAAGAAACCAAGCGAGATAGTGAGGAGCAGAATCATCACACAGAGAGGGGAGAGCGAGAGATAGACAAGGCACATAATTATTATTTAAGGCATTTTTAATGTTCACACGGCAGGGTTAATAGGTTTACGCCTAAGCCTGATTAATGTACATATTGAAAGAGAAATACTGAGCAGGGAGACGGAGAGGTAGAGAGGAGGCATTGGATGAACAGAATTCTAAGGACAAAGTGACGAATTGAGGGAGTCGCAAACAAGACCCATTAGATCACGCACTTTTAGGGCTCGAGTGGAAGGGTTAACAGGTCCGCACATTGCATAGATGTAAAAAACGATGAAAATAAAATTTAAAAAAAACGACAAAAAACCCATAAAAAACGGAAACGGATAATAATTTGCCTTAATTTGGTACATGTGAAACTTCATTTTAAACTCGAAAACCTTCCTTATGCAAGTTTATCTTATTCTAAAAATATGTATTTGCTAAATGATGACTTAAACAATTACATAATGACACTATAGTTAGCTGAATCTTTGAGAGTACGGTGAAAATTTATGGAATATGAGACAAAAATTAAATTAAGGAAAATAATTATAGACAGCAAATAAATAAATATAGTTACATAAAAAATATTTAAAAAACGATAAAAAACGATGGGAAAAATTTAAAACCAAAAAGGGAATAAAAACGAAAAAAACCGTTTTTTACAACTAGCCTATGGCACATTCGATGCTGATTCAGTGATTCTGACTATAGATTGATGTCTATCCGAATGAACCGTATCGTCTTGTGCGACTTATAATTAAAGCAACATAATGTAGCCTACAACTGAGCGGTCGTTTCTGGTCGTCGGCCACTCTTGCGACCCTCCTATCCAACCTATCAGCAAATTATTATTGTGGTCAACGCGTAATCGACGCCTCAATTATTTTACAAATGAAGCAGCAACGAACTTGCGAAGAGGTGCAGAATTTTGTAGGGCAGTATTTCATTTAAGAGGTTGAGCAACGAAGCTACATTGTAGACAATTATAATAGTTCTCAGACGCGCACACGCACAGCCTCACATGCATACATATACGCGCGTAGGCTTATATTTATATATCATACACACTTGTACGCATATATTTTTATATGCGTCAGTATTTTATTCACAAGTAGGCCTGTGTGTGTGCGTGCGTGCGTGCGTGCGTGTTTATGTACGTATGTATGTACATGTTTGTATGTATGTTTGTATATATATGTATATAGGATGAATGTATATGTATGTATGTATGTATGTATGTATGTTTGTATGTATGTATGTTTGTATGCACTGCATAAAACTTGGTTTGAGCTTGGCAGAGCGCCTCACCTATCCTTCAAATTGGACGTGGAGATCACGCCATCGTGAGACTCCGGACAAATGTTAGGCCCAGTTCACTGCAGTCAAACTTTATAATAGCCTAAATCTAATAGTCTAATCTTCGTGTAATATCATGCTGAAAAAGCAGTATAAATTCACAATCAATAAATATTTATAATGAACCGATGATCACAAGTAGGCAAACTGTTATTATTAGCCTACAGGAGTCGAATTTAAATGCCGGCAACCGAGGCCGTAGCCAGGATTTGATTGGGGGGGGGGGTGTGTTTCCAGGAAAACATACCATTTTTCCTGTCAAAAGGTTGTGTGCTAGTGAATGCATTCTATTACTTTTTTTCATTTTCATTTCGGGAGTTGTTTTCATGGGTTTAATTCATGGTTTTTAGTTTTTTTTTTACATCATGTGCTAGTAAATGCGTTATATTTTTTCCCATTTTCCATTTGGGGGGTGTTCAAACACCCAAAACACCCCCTAGCTACGGCCTTGTCGGCAGCCATGCAAGGCGTCCATCACGTCCTACAACTTATCAACATCAAATGTCATCTGATACGGATGATGAATGTGTAGCCTGCCACAGGAATTCACCGCCGCATTGCTTCAGACTTTACCTTAGCCTACAGAATAATTAGAGCCACAATCTTGGACTTAAAACGGATTCTTGATACCGGCCCAACACAGTGAGAACTGCCGAAGGATTGGGGGGAGGGGTTCAACCCTTCCAGTCTTTCTTAGAGCATCCCCCCAGAGCAAAGTATTTTTCACACTCCCAATTCCAAGTGGATAATGGCCCAGATGTGTTTTCCACAATTCTTACACCAGGGCCGGATTTACATGTAGACTTAATCCAACTAAGCAACTGCTTAGGGCCTCCGGAATTTGGGGGCCTCCAAAAGTGAAGCAAAGAAAAAATTCAGTGGTTTATAAATTATAACTTTTTTCCTTAGTTCACGATTGATTAATTATAACTCACAATCAATCATTTTATTTTACTTTTTACTAGGAATTGATTCATTAGGAATAGGTCTATACTTGGATCTGGCAATAGGCCTAGATACATTTTGCCTGTTTTTATCCTTAAATGAGGCCTCATAATTGAAATTGCTTAGGGCCTCACTCTGTTCAAATCCGGCCCTGTCTTACACTGATACCGGGTAGGCTAGTCTGCTAAGCTCTGCTTGCTTTGCGAAATTTTTTGAACCTTCGAATGCCACGGAATTTATCGTGTGATTGGAATGTCGCATTCTATATAATAGTTGGTCTGTTGGATTCGCTTCGTGTATATTTCTTGCTCTGGCATTAGTTTTGTCTTTAATAAATCTGCGATAAAATATCGCCAACATGTGTACAGTACTTATCAATTGTATGTATGTATGTATGTATGTATGTATGTATGTATGTATGTATGTATGTATGTATGTATGTATGTATGTATGTATGTATGTATGTATGTATGTATGTATGTATGTATGTATGTATGTATGTATGTATGTATGTATGTATGTATGTATGTATGTATGTATGTATGTATGTATTGTATTGTATTGTATTGTATTGTATTGTATTGTATTGTATTTAAACATTTATAAAGCGCCTCTAGTAGGGTGAACCGTTCAGAGGCGCTCCCAGTGCGCAAGGCCCAGCGAGAAGAAACAGGTTTTGAGAAGAGACAAAGCAGTGGAGAGACTACCAGAAAGAAATGTAGAGCGAACAGAAGGAGAAAGGGCATTCCAAAGAGAAGGACCAATTGAGTCTGTATTTGAGTGTGTATGTATGTATGTATGTATGTATGTATGTATGTATGTATGTATGTATGTATGTATGTATGTATGTATGTATGTATGTATGTATGTATGTATGTATGTATGTATGTATGTACATGTATGTATGTATGTATGTATGTATGTATGTATGTATGTATGTATGTATGTATGTATGTATGTATGTATGTATGTATGTATGTATGTATGTATGTATGTATGTATACATGTGTATACATACATACTTATCAATAGGGTGTCATTCGTACTATTTCGTAGCGTCAAAGCATACACTAACGGCAGTTTCAGGGGAAATCAATCATATTCTCGGGGTAGGCCTACACATTTTGTGGGGCGCGCCGGCGCGGTGGTGTATGTTCGTCGCCTTGTAGCCAAAGGGTTGCAGGTTCGAATCCACCTCAAGTCGCCGCGTAGGGACCTTGTGCAAGTTCTTCACTCGCAATTCGTCTATTCAGAATAACAAGGACGTATCTCATGTAAACCTACGAAAAAGGTTTTATTGCCTTACAACGTTCTACTAAATTAGCCTATACCTACCATTTCGTATAACAAGGACGTATCTCCAAGTCATGTGTGTAAAATTACAGCATGAGTTACAAGGACGTATCTCCCAATATGCTCACATGCTTGGAATAACAAGGACGTATCTCAATTCTGCGGATAACAAGGCCGTATCACAACGTCGCGCGACTGACTGCGATAAGCGTGTCAACATTAATTATTTTCTCGAAATTGTTATTTTGCGTGGTAAATAATGGATCGTCCCAGACGAAAAATAAGGAATGTAACAGCTATTTTGGATGAAATATGGGGCAGTGATGATAAGGATGATTCGAATAATGGTAAGACGGATTTTTTTTTGTTACAAAGCGAGCGATATTACAAGACATTATTAATGAATGATGCGGCTAACTTCTGTTACCCTTAGTCTAATGCTAATTTTGCGAAGTCTAATAGCAAACTTAGCATTACAATTTCATGTAGAAAATATATGTGGTTGGCCGAATGAAGTTCGGCCTTCAAAAATGCGATGTAATTTTGTCAGTATTAATATCCGTGTGGTATTTATGGTAGGGTGTCTGATAAGGTGCAAAGGCACAATTGCACGGACACAAACCTATCCCCAACCAATCCCGAACA
This sequence comes from Lumbricus rubellus, assembly GCA_945859605.1. Classification (NCBI taxonomy): domain Eukaryota; kingdom Metazoa; phylum Annelida; class Clitellata; order Crassiclitellata; family Lumbricidae; genus Lumbricus; species Lumbricus rubellus. Next base: position 5,160,579 of record OX243822.1, read on the forward strand.
AGAACCTGTCTTATTCAAGTAGGCCTAAGTGTAATGTGTATCATTGAAGGTTAGGTTTAGTGATAGGGTTGGTTTAGATGATGAAAATATTGTGATATAGAGTTTAGTGTTAGGTTTAGTGCATTTTATGAATTAAATTGTAGTGTCCTGGTTTTTCAGTGTATTAGTTATATGAAGCGTTAAAAACATTAAAATTGACATTTAATTGCAAGTATAAATATTAAATCGAATAATTTAATTGAAAATGTTAATGCATACCTTAAATTAAGAGAGTATGGTGGTAGATACTCTTTCTAATGTTTCTTCCAGGTCGTTTGTGACATAAATACCTGAAATAGCCTACGTCCTTGTTTTTCGGTGATCTGCTAGTTGTCATGAGTATAATAATGAGTATAACAAAGACGTATCTTATAAAAATATTTTTTAAAAATTAAAAATGATGTCTAAGACAATAACGACTATTGGTGTTTGTTTAAGTTCAATGTTAGCATCTTATCGTAAAAAAAATTGAAAAGCAGTTATTACTGTGAATTGATATTTCTGTCTAAACATAAAAATGCAAATTCCCAACACTTTCGAAATTTACGATACGTCCTTGTTATTCTGAATAGACGAATTGCTCAGCGATTCGGCGTGAAACTCCGATGCAGTGTCCGCTCTGTAGCCGGGAGCGCCTCTGAGTGGAGAACTTGAAGGGGCGCTATAAGAGGTGCGCATACAAACAAAACAAAGAAACTTATCACTAAAATCATGTAGGCAGAATTATATGCTTTTCGTTTGTTAGATTGTTACAGACTTCGTGTTTTTTTCTACAAAATAATGTTGCGATCTGCAGTGACTTTTTTCAACTAACTTTTCATCAATAAACGCAATCAAATCAAATCAAATCAAATCAGTTTATTCTGAGAAAGAACAAGACAAACAAAAACAAAACAAAACCAAGGTATACTGCAAAGAAAAATACTAGGCTACACAGTAGGCCCTACACATAAATAAGGATTAATGATCGCAGGACACCATGATTGTATAAACGGTGAACACTCAGAAAGGGTCATCCAGAAAGGGACAGGTCCCGCTAACCTGGATAACCCCTGAACGTAAAATGTAAGTCAAGATGGTGAGGTTAGAGATATAAACAGAAAATGGAATTTTTTTTTAAATACCAGAAAAGAAATCAATGTGGCATAAAATCACATGATCAAAAAAGCCTTTGGCAACAAGCCAAAAAAAACAACAACATAAAAAATACAAACAAAAAAAACAAAGCAAAACCAAAAAATAAGCAACAAACATAAGTCAGTAATGACAACCTGAATCATTAAGCACATGTAAGGTAGTAGCAATCATATCGAGGCAAAGGAACCAGAGGAAAAACACAATAAGCATCTTGGTAACTATATATTTGATAATTACTGAGCAGACCTATTACTAGTCGGAAAAAACAAGCATCGTAACTATACCAAGTACGACGTTATTTATCATCATTGGTTATGCTACAATATAGCCAGGGGGTTAATTATCACAAAATAACCCAGTTAAACCCGTCAGATCAGATGGACTCATCAGAATACCTTATGGTTATAACAGATACATCATATGATGGTAAAATAATAATAATTACAATAAGGCAAAATAAACAGGTGATAGTAATAGCTCTAACTTAGACAAACAAGGCAAATATACAAAATCTTCAATTGAGCAGGAGAAATCGTTTAAGTGAGTTTTTAAACAGACCAAAAGACAGTAAGCTAGTAATGTCACCAGGCAATTCATTCCATAGCGAAGGACCCAAATATTTAATTGAGAACTGCTTAATTCTTAAGTGAGCAAATTCACTTCTATATGAGTGCGAGTGCCTTGTGAAATGACCATGAATATCAGAGCCCTTAGTAAAATAATGTTTAAAAGACATAGGCAATAAGTGTAAATGAAAACGAAACATGAATAAACAGATCTGAAATTTATTTATCTTAGGTAAAGTTAACAAATTATTATTTTTGAACAGGGGAGCAGTGTGAGCTCTCCAATGAGAACCACAGATTATTCTTATTGCTCGTTTTTGTAGTGTGATCAAATGATGAAGACGTGAGGGATAATTCGAGCACCAGGAAATATTACAATATGAGAGATATGGAAAAATGAGTGAATAGTATAGGTTGATTAAAATGGACTTTGGAAGGCAGTGCTTAATCCTATGTAAAACCCCAATATTTTTTGCAATCTTTTTGGAAATCGCCATTATGTGTTCCTTCCAAGTAAGATGTTGATCAACTATAACTCCAAGGAACTTAGAGGAGGTTGTTTGGGCAATGGGGGCATTATTAATTAAGAGACTGTTGTCACCGTAGGTAATTTTCTTTATAGAGTGAAATAATATAAAATTTGTTTTTTCAAGGTTCAATGAAAGTCTGTTTATTTTAAACCAGTCAGCAATATTATTACTGTTAGTTCCTCATTAGCTATTTTAAAAAGGTGATCTATGGATGAGTGGGAAAGAAAAACATTCGTATCATCAGCGAATAAGATGAATTTTAAAACTGAGGAAGTCATTGATAGATCATTTATATATAGCAAAAATAAAAGCGGACCCAGTATCGATCCCTGTGGCACACCGCAGGAAATGCACAGAGATCGAGACTGTACACCTTTAAAGTACACATACTGGGTTCTGTCACTGAGATAGTCAATAAACCAGTTTTTAGTAGTTCCTCTAAGTCCATAATATTCAAGTTTTTCTACTAATATTTTATGATTAACCGTATTGAAAGCTTTAGAAAGGTCAAAAAAAATACCTAGCGAAAATTTATTGCTATCCATCGCATCAACGATATTGGATTGCATGTCCAATAGAGCCATGTATGTAGAAAGACCCCTCTGGAATCCATACTGTGTGGATGATAATAGGCTATATTTATTCAGATGTTCAATAACTCTATTAGACATTAGCTTTTCAAGAATTTTTGAGAAGAAAGATAAGACAGATATAGGTCGGTAGTTATTTAACTTATCCCTCTCTCCCGCTTTGTAGATAGGTATAATCTTAGCCATTTTTAATAAAGTTGGAACTTCACCTGTATTAAATGAAGAATTAATTATGCTACAGTGACCAATAGTAGCCTACAGTTTCTTTGTAGCGTCGAGGCGAAATAAATGTTGTAGGCCTGTCACACTTTATGACATCCTTTGTTTTTTGCGGAACATTCCAAGATTGATAGCTCGAGTCAAGTTGAATGATTGAGGGAAGATTAGATTACGCCTACACGCTCAGTCACAAAGAGGGATCAGTCCTGCTCAAATCGACTTGGTCCCAAATTAGGGCTGCAGAATTAGGCTATCTGAACCAAACTTTACATCCCAATTGCACGTATGTATGTATATGGACAATTATATAGCGCCTTACAATAGCCTCGCTAAGGCGCTTCGCGTAGCTAGCCGACAGTTTGCACGTAGACAGCCACATTCGGTGCATAGGCCAACACGCATAGCGCCACACTTTTCAAGTCACCGATGCGCATGAGCAATTTTATATAATTGCTCATGCGCTTCGATGTGAGACTCCGATTCAGCGTCCGTGCTGTAGTCTGGTTCGCCTCCGAGTAGATTATCTTGACAGAGCGTTATAACAATTTAATGCTCCAAGCATTTTAATCCTATGCGCAATAAGATGGCATAAAACAATGAACATAACATAACAACATGACACAGGAGCAGTCGGCCCAAATATGATGCGAGTTCAGTGTAATTCAAAAACATGACATTGTGCTAACTATAGAATCTTGACTAATGTAATCCTACAAAATCAAAATCAAAATTATATTAATTAATCAATTTTAATTGTCCGTATGTAACATCAACAAGCACGTAGGCCTACACCAAGTCAGGAAACAATTGCACAAAGCATCTCCATCAACAAGTTGCTAGACATTATTCAATCCAATAACTTAATTAGCCTAGTTAACATAAACTAAACTAAATTAAATATAGCCTAACAGAATCGCATGCCAAGTGTAGCGTACATCAGACCATTAGGGGCCTAAGCTCTCGTCGATTTCACCACATAGACCCGTGAGGACCGGTTTGGGTTTGGCCTGTTGTTTATCGTTAACCGATAAGAGCATGTCTGATGCACGCTACACTCGGCATAAATCCTCAGCCATGGCAGCGAGAGATCTTCGTTCCGAAAATCTTTGAACGACCTCATGTGGCAGTCGCATTGCACTGTCTCCTCAAAACGAGAACGGATGAGGGTCTTCCAACCGCGTTGGAGGTGACTCTTATTCCTCTTCCGCTTCTGCGTAGGCTTCAGAAGCCGTCCTTCTTCCGGCGAGAGGGAGAAGCTGGTTACAGGCTGCCTGCAATTGATCACAGAAAATGATGTCAATGATCACATTCGCTATGCTACGGACATACCGTCATGTTTGGCCATGTATGGCCAAACATGACGGTATTCTCGGTATTCTGCCTACATGATTAGGTTTCTTTGAAGGTATGCTATAAAAATAATATTATCTGATTACTATTGAAACATTGACCGTTCCGATTTACTAAAACTGATTTTTTTGCTGCAATTACACAACATCAAAATAAAAAGAACCAATCACCCGCATGGGATTGCATGATGGTAGGTAGGCTATTTGATAATCTAGACTCTAGAGGTCAATTACAGCCTATAAATTTGAAATGTCATACGATTTATAATAATTTAGAAGGGCTGGCCTGGGATAGGCCTATAGTAGTAGGTCTACCATTTATAAACAGTAGCAAAGAATTAATGGGAGGATAGACATTAAATTTTATGCAGGAAAGAAACAAAATAAGAATTTTTGTGGTAGGTCAATCCTTGTATATAACAGCGAAACGAATATTGAAGGGAAACGCTAAATGTCAGGAAGCTCGCGGAAGTGGTCCGAAAATATAATTAAGAAAACTCACCACTTGGCGCCAAGCCCCCGAAATCCTTCCTCCTCCTCGCTTTCCTCCTCCTCCTCGTCCCCCTCCTCCTCGTCGTCCGCATCTTCGTCATCCGAGCTCGATGCCGGTCTGAAACCACAAAAACCAGGTGTACAAAACAATAACTTCTATAATAATAATAATAATAATAATAATAATAATAATAATAATAATAAATAATAACAATGACAATTTTTAAATAGTGGCAGGGCTTAAAGTGTGCCAGGACGGTCATGGACGGCGTCCAGGCACTTATTTTCGAGGCTGGACGCCGTCCTGCCACTTATTTGGCCAGCACTGCCTGGACGGTCGTCCATGACTGCATGGACGGCGTCCATGCAGTTACGGACGACCGGCCATGACTGCCTAAAAATGGCTCCATTTGAGGTCGACACAGCCAAAAATGCGCTGGTCGCTGGGGCTCCGCCCCAGACCCCGCTGCAGGAACTTACGGCAAAGACAAAAACCTTTCTCTTTTACACTAACATTTTTATTTCTATTGCTATCCTGGCAGCTTGCGACACAAAAAACACTTATTTTTGAAGTTTTCGCGACTTTATCGTTCACAAATAGCTGGCAAAAAAGAGCCTAAAAATGGCTCCATTTGAGGTCGACACCGCCAAAAATGCGCTGGTCGCTGGGGCTCCGCCCCAGACCCCGCTGCGGGAGCTTACGATCAAGACAAAAACCTTTCTCTTTTACACTAGCATTTTGATTTCTATTCTCGAAGATTTACATTACATTACATTATCCTGGTAGCTTGCGACGCTAAAAAACCAATTATTTTTGAAGTTTTCGCGACTTTATCGTTCACAAATAGCTGGCAAAAAGAGCCTAAAAATGGCTCCATTTGAGGTCGACACAGCCAAAAATGCGCTGGTCGCTGGGGCTCCGCCCCAGACCCCGCTGGGGGAGCTTACGACGCTCTCCCAGACCCCTAGTCGGGACGGGCTTCGTGCCTTCGGCACTCGCAACTTCGCGCCTTCGGCGCCGCCACTGACGACCAATTACAATACAGCGTCCAGGCACTTCTTTTTTTACACTTTAAGCACTGAATAGTGGCATATATAGGGACTGCTCAGCTGATGCTCGAATGACACCATAACCTCTTTCCAATTTAATCCAGTCTAACCTTTTATAGGCTTAGGCTTATGTCTTGAAATATCATCATGTAGGCCTAAACCTGTGCAAGAGGCCTAATAATTAATCACTCATATGCAGTGGTGTAGTGGGGGGGGGGGGGTGAACGCGGGGGAACGCCGTTCCCCACTTTTTCCCAGTGATAATGGAATATTAATAAAAATAATACTACTAATAGGCTAATATTATTATAAAGAGCGTTTCCCTCACTTCATTTTTTAGGACTACACTACTGCTCATAGGCAATACAATACCTTGAAAAACGGCATAGTAGGCTATGTCGACAATAATAATACAGTAGAAAGCATTGGAGAATTGTTAGGCTCATTTGGAAGGACACAACCATGATCAAAATATAATTTGATGAGTAGGCCTACTAGCCTATCCATTTTCTATAACAGCGAAATGCCAGGCGTCAGGGATTCTGCAAAAGTCATTCGCGTGTATGACTAATAGACTCACCTCCAAAACCCCATTTCAGGGCGTCCTTCACGTTCAACCCTCATGACGCCACTGGGGCCAGCAACCGGCTCTTCTACGCATCTGAAATCACGAAACAGGTATACAATGTACATGAATCAAGAACATCTATTATAGTGACATTGACAATGAATCAGCTTATGCTCAAAGGACACAATAATTCTTTAGAAATTTTATCCAATTTTGCACCTTAGGCTTATGTATCAAAATATCATCATGTAAACCTGTTCAGTTAGCCTAATAATTGGTCAAAAGCATTACAATACCTTGAAAAACGGCATAGTAGGTCTACAATAATGACACAGTAGAAAGCATTGGAGAAATATTATAAGGCTCAGTTGGAAGAACACACAGGCAATATATAATTCGATGAGCATCCTTTATATAACAGCGAAATGCCAGGCGTCAGAGATTCTGGGAAATTCATTCGCATGTATGACTAAGATACCCACCTCCTATGCTGGTATGCAGGGCGTCCTTCACCACTACCTCCACCACCGATGCCACTCGGACCAGCCACTGGCTCTTCTTCCACCGGCACGACAAGATCTCTGCCTCTGAAAGCACGAAATCAGGTAGACAAATCAAGAACATCTAGGCCTATAATAGTGAGTAGCCTATTAGCATGGGCGGAGTTTATCAGGGGCTAGGCGGGTGGGGGGGGGGGGTTAAGCCCCTCCAAGAAGGCCCAAATTCAACTTTTTTACCATGAAAATTGTATCCTTTTTCTGGGTTAGCCCTCCCAATAAGGCCCAGACTAGGGGTTAGCCGGCCGTTATGCGTGAAAGAAACCATGCACTTCAATGTTTTATGCGTAGGCCTATTTTTTAAAGATAATGTCGAAAATAAAGATTAAGACATGATGATGAATTTGCACGAAATGAAACCAGGGAACTTTAGAACAAGAGTCGAAGAAAAGAAAGGTAAAGCCAAACAACGGCTTCACAGGCTATCCAATCGAGAGGACAATAGCCTACTGGGTAGTTTTCCTGGTGTTAGAGTTCAGACCCCGGTGAGCCACAGAATTAGTAATAAAATATTAATAAAGATAACGAAGTAGTAATAATAGTAGGCCTACTGATGGTTAAAACATATGGTAAATTAATAGATTATAATGCAATATCAATAATAATAAAAAATAGACCAGCTTAAAATAGTTTAGGCCTAAAGCTGATAATGAAGTGAGAGAGCCTACCTGTTAGAAGTGGCTGAATCCGGAGGTCGATCACAGCGGACCAACGACACTGTCCAGTTCTCATTCTAAGATTTAGAAATAAGTTTAAAATATAGCAATAATTGGTTGTTTGTTTGCTTGTTTGTGCACTTGTTATAGCGCCCCTTCAAGCTATCGCTACTCAGAGGTGCTCCCGAATGCAGAGCGGACACTGCATCGAAGTTTCACGCTGAAGCGCTGAGCAATTGTGAGTGAAGGACTTGTCCAAGGTCCTTACGCAGCGAGGTGGATTCGAACCTCGAACCTTCCGGCTCCAAGGCAACGACGCCACCACTGTGATGAGTTTTCACATTCCTTATAAACCAGACTTTACTTAATTAAGACAAAGCTAACTTTGACTGTAAAATTCTGACGTGCTTTCAAGTTCCGCTCTAGGAAAGTCTGATTCTGATATTCGGTTCTGCATTTCAAACTGCATCATAATAATTATTATTATTATGCAGGGATAGGCTTCTCCAGTGGAAGGTGAAAGACTGTACTTATCTCCAACCAAGAATTTGTTTGTATGTGCACTTGTTATAGCGCCCCTTCAAGCTCTCTCTACTCAGAGGCGCTCCCGATGCAGAGCGGACACTGCATCGGAGTTTCACGCCGAAGCGCTGAGCAATTGTGAGTGAAGGACTTGCCCAAGGTCCTTACGCGGTGAGATGGATTCGAACCTTCCGGCTCCAAGGCAACGACGCCACCACTAGACCCCCGCCCCCCACTAAGAATGAGGAGGTCAAGCCTCAGAAGTCGTCGGCGGGAGCCAAACCTTTGAGTGAAATCGGAGTTGCTACTGTACGTATACCGCGGTGCATAACACAAACATAACACGACCACCAACCCCACAACCATCACCGCGGTATAGCAACTCAGATTTCACTCAAATGTTTGGCTCCCGCCGACGACTTCTCAGGCTTGACCTCCTCATTCTTGGTTGGAGATAAGTCTTTCACCTTCTACTGGAGTATCCCTGACCTTGCCCGTGTCCTCGACAGCACGCTAACCTCTTTCCGAACACACTGTCAATCTTGTGTGCATCATATTATTATGATCATAATTATTATACTCGAGGCGGCTTATAGAGCAACAGTGGCGGCGCCAGGATTTCAGTTCTGGGAGTGGCAGATGGTGGTCTATGAATTTTCCGTCATTTTCATTCGTTAAAATTTCTGACGACCTTTTCTTAGTCATTATTTTTGTCTGAATCTCAAGAAAATATTCCATTTTCCCCGTCAAAAAATCTGACGACCTTTTTTAGTGGTCCAATGGTTTGGGGCTTTGCTTTCCCCCCGATTTTGCTCTTTGTCAGGTTAGTATATCGCTATGTAAACACATTTTCCGCATTTCTCTTTGGGGGACTAAGCGCCATTTAGGGGGCTTAGCCTCCTGGCACCGCCACTGTAGAGCAATCTGGCGTTCAGTTTACTCCTCTAACTTTACCTCGAGGATGATAGGCGCAAAATTGCATGCTGGAGTCTCCAAACGCCGATCGCAACGGACCAAAGGCACGATCCATCGTCCACCCTAAGATTTAGAAACAATTTTACAAATATAGCAATAATTGGTTGTTTGTTTGTTTGTGCACTTGTTGTAGTGCCCGTTCAAGCTATATAATTATACACAGAGGCGCTCCCGAATGCAGAGCGGACACTGCATCGGAGTTTCACGCCACCACTGCGATGAATTTTCACATTCCTTATAAACCAAACTTTACTTAAGACAAAGTTAACTTTGACTGCCAAATTCTGACGTCCTTTCAAGTTTGCTCAAGAAAGTCTGATTCTGATGCTCGGTTCTGCATTTCAAACTGCATCATAATTAAACAGAATTTGAAGCAGCATTTGCTACATATATATTATGATGGCTAAAGGTAATTATTGACCTATAGCAAGAATCTTTGTGTCAGTTTTGTTCTACTATTGTAACTATTATGTTTGTTTGTTTGTATGTTCACTTGTTATAGCGCCCCTTCAATCTCTCTCTACTCAGAGGCGCTCCCGATGCAGAGCGGACACTGCATCGGAGTTTCACGCCGAAGCGCTGAGCAATTGTAAGTGAAGGACTTGCCCAAGGTCCTTACGCGGGAGGTGGATTCGAACCTCGGACCTTCCGGCTCCAAGGCAACGACGCCACCACTAGACCACCGCGCCCCACCTTGACCTTGAAGTCAGTGTGATCTACAATGCCTGATCAGGCCCTAAAACCTTTAGCCAGGTGACGATGGAGTATCATTTGAGCTGTACCGGGTAGTGCATGATTTGTCTACGAAGAAATTGCATCCATGGGCGGAGTTTATCAGGGGCTAGGGGACTAGTGGGCTAAGCCCCCCCCCAAAGAAGGTCTATATTCAGTATGAGAATTGGGGAAAAATAACTGGGGGGTTGGCCTATGATAAACTTGAAATTGGGGTATGAAAAACATACTTTAACATGGGGCTCTAAGAAAGACTGGGGTTGAACCCCCCCCAACCCCCCCGGCAATTCTCACCCTGAGTTTTTTACCATGAAAATGGTAGGGCTTATCTTTTTAAGGGCCTAGAACCCCAGGAAGGCATTATCCCCCAAGAACGGAAACCAAACTCCGCCCATGATTGCATCTACAACGTTATTATTAAGCAATACTTGGTTCTCGTGTCCTATGCAAAGCGAATCAAATCTCAGACACCGTCCCGCCAAATGTAATTGGATAGAGGAACAATAGTAATTATAGGACAAATACCAAACAGGCAACTATAATAATCTCCCTATCATCATGTGCAATGCGTTTGAATGGAACGTCGTGATTCCGGAGTATATAGGCCGCCGGTACACTGTACAGCCTACCAAGTGGTCATTAGGTGTACACAGTGTGGACAATACAACTGAGATAGTCCGACGCTGACAGGTTGAGGTTCTACCACCACCACCACCACCCCACCACCACTACCACCACCCACCACCACCCATCCGTCCGCCCATCCATCCATCCATCCATCCATCCATCCATCGAACCATCAATTCGTCAATCCGTCAATCCATCCATCCATCCACGCACCCACCCACCCACCAATCCAATTAATCAATCAATAATCAATCAATAATAGGTAATAATGCCTTCCTGAGGGCTAAGCCCGAAAAAAAGTAATCAATCAATAATCAATCAATAATCAGTCAATAATCAATCAATAATCAATCAATCAACCAATCAATCAACCAATCAGTCAACCACTCAATTAATAATCAATAATCAATCAATCAGTCAATCAATCAGTAGTCAGTCATAATAATAATTGTCCGTCTGTCTATCTATTTATCTATCTATCAACACATTCATTCATCCATCCATCCATCAACCCTTTAAACAATCCATCCATCTATCTATCCACCCACCCATCTATTCATTCATTCATCAATCCCTTAAACCATCCATCCATCTATTCATTCATTCATTCATTCGTAAATTCATCCATCCACCGCTAAAGGCAGAGCAAATGCATTGAACAGGATAGCTCTCATGTGGACAGGCAGACGAATTGCCAATTAGGAGACAGCGCCAAAAATAGAGCAGCCATAATTCTGTGTGCTCTTTAAAACATAGACTACAAATGTGTATCAACTTAAAGCCACCAGAAGAAAAGACGAACCAGTTCAAACCAGTGAAAATATACCTGATAACTAAACGATTTATGTGGCATTTTCATAATCAACCAATCAATAAGAATTTATATAGCGCCGTTTGCAGATACCTACTCAGAAGCTATGCTGCGCAATGTGCGCATTGTTTGGGCGTATATGCATGTATGTGTCATGTGTGTGCATGTTGTTGTAATATATAGCCTACTGGGTGACTTATTAGCGGGATTGTCTGTCCATTCTGGTTGTTTCGTGTTCACTGCCACAATAATTATTATTGTACTACATGTGTCTTGTTGGGTGAGGAAATAATTATAAATGAACAAATAGAAATTAAAATAAACCACAATGTAATAACTATGCTCTTTAAAACAGACAAAGCCATGAACGTTTAAATTTCGTGGTTAGATTTATAAAAACTATTACGGCATGCGGATATTCATAAAGTTGCGCCACTGAAAATGTCGAAAGAAGGCTATCTTAATTTTCATGAATGACACATCAATACGTATAATTATTACGAACTATGTGCGAAAATATGTCTGCCTTACCTCGTTATTTTCCATATGGAAAATCGTTTAGTCCTTCAAAGAACTAAGAAGCAATATCCTCGCTTTCTAATCGTTACGCCGATTCAAACAAGTAGCCTATACGATTCCCGCTCGAAACGAAGTGCCAATGGTGAATGAAGGGTCATGTGTCTACAAATCGATGTCTTTTAATAGGTACAAAACACGCGTGTCACGTGTGGGCAATTGAAGGACTTCCCCAGATAATGACGCAGACGATTGTCGACTTTTGAGCGAAGAACCAATTCTTGCCACTGGTTGCTCTCTCCATATGGTATATTTGGAATGGGCTTCCACGGACTTTTCGTCATACATGGATTACTCGGATGCATTTATTTTGCCGCAGACTTAAAACTCCTTTTCAATTCAACCATTGTGCTCCTGGGTAGACACATTGAAGGGGCGCAGTAGATAGAATGAATGAATGAATGAATGAATGAATGAATGAATGAATGAGGGAGGGAGGGAGTGAATTAATGAATGAATGAATGAATGAATGAATTAATGGATGGATGAATGAATGAATGAATGAATGAATGAATGAATGAATGAACGGATGAATGAATGAATTAAGTTTGCGTTACATGTACGTTATACCGATTTGTCAGATTCGGGTTTCGGTTTTGTTGCACCACCTTGAGACTCGAAAGCGCCTTTGGCACGTGTCTTTTGTATGTAGGGCTATGCAATACTTATGTATTTATATATAATATATGTATACATGTATGTACGTATGTATGTATGTATGTATGTATGTATGTATGTATGTATGTATGTATGTATGTATGTATGTATGTATGTATGTATGTATGTATGTATGTATGTATGTATGTATGCATGCATGCATGCATGCATGCATGCATGCATGCATGCATGCATGCATGTATGTATGTATGTATGTATGTATGTATGTATGTATGTATGTATGTATGTATGTATGTATGTATGTATGTATGTATGTATGTATGTATGTATGTGCACTTGTTATAGCGCCCCTTCAAGCACGCTACTCAGAGGCGTTCCAGACTGCAGAGTGGACACTGCATCGGAATTTCACGCCGAAGCGCTGAGCAATTGCGAGTGAAGGACTTGCCCAAGGTCCCTACGCGGCGAGGTGGATTCGAACCACGAACCTTCCGGCTTCAACGCAACGGCGCCACCACTACACTACTGTCTGTCTGTCTGTCTGTCTGTATGTCTGTCTGTCTGTCTGTCTGTCTGTATGTATGTCTGTATGTCTGTCTGTCTGTCTGTCTTTCTGTCACGTGGCATAATATAAATTTGCGATGCCTCTCCTCGCTTGT